>JAUZST010098668.1:0-18688 GCA_034779995.1 Parotocinclus haroldoi
AACTGTGATAATGTTTATATATATATATATATATATATATATATATATATAAACATTATCACAGTTCTTTAAAGTTTCGATGTCCTTGTTAATGTTTCACCAAGTTCATGCCGTTTTTATTTTGCAGTCAGTGTTCTTCTCCCTGAGACTGTGAAGTGAAGTATCAGACATCCCTTGCTTTGCCTGTTGTCTTTTCTCTGCTTACCTGCCATGGAGCGTATGGAGCTGAAGAGAGTCAGCATGGAGGTGGACACTGACAGTTTGGATGAACGTTCTGTCGAGGCCATAGATTCTGAGAAAGCCACCATCAACAGGTCAGCAGCAATCTGCTACATCCAGCTGTTGCTACTTTAGTTTGGTATTTCCATTGTTCATCTGTGTATTGCACTTGTGTTTTTTGTTGATATTATGCTACTGTTAGCCGTTTCCAGCTAGTCCTGCTTATCATCATAATGTGGCAATTACTTTTTTGCAGCCAGTTTATTGATGAGGAGGATGCCGAGAGCCAGAACTTTCTCACAAACGAAATGATTAAGAAGAAGAAATTTGAGGATTATCATGAAGAATATGTAAGAATATGAAATGAATGCTTTTCAAAAATGACTGACACTGAACTTTGGTAGTAGGACAAGGCTGACAGAGATCAAGACGACAGTAAATGTCATTTGGGATGTCAAGTGTTGACCTGTCTGTCTGTCTGTCTCTCTCTTATTTTTTACCTAGCACCCAGGACATGCTTCATTTGGGATGTCTGTTTTTAACCTCAGCAATGCCATCATGGGTAGTGGTATCCTGGGCCTTTCTTTTGCCATGGCCAACACTGGAATCATTCTGTTTTTGTAAGTTTGCTGCTATTTTGAACGTTTATGAATTAAATTGAACGGTAAGGAATAAACGTGATTGAGTGTCCTGTTAGGAAAATTATTAACTGGTGTGGTCGATAACCACTCCGAAGTTCACTCAACAATGACATCGCAAACCAAAATTCTTTGAACTTGTAAAGAGTCACGTGTTTTTTGTTATTTGTTGTTATATTAAATTAATTGTAAAATATATTAAACAGTATATAATGAATACAGTAATCATGTACAGTCGCACCCACTTCACAGCTTATCGAATTTGGTTTTCGACACATTTTGAGTCTAGGTGTGTGAAACATATTTCACGGAGCACACGCGGTCTCACCATAGCTCTTGCTATGTTTCCTGTGTTTTGTAAATATATTCTTGGTGCAAGTAAGGCACCATGGATCATAAGAAGGTCAATGATAACAGCCAGACAAAAAGTAAAACACTGAGAACCATAGAGCTAGTATGATTGTATCTGTTTGTGTATGCAGGATGCCTTTAAAGTTCAGCTTTAATAAATGTGCATGGTATCTTTCTGTGCCTCAGTATTGAGGTAGCATTTTATATAACATTCATATACACTCAACGATTACTTTATTAGGTTTAACTACTCATTTCCACAAAACACAGCCATTTTATTATTTATTATTTATTTATTAGTTCCACTTACCATATAGATGAACTTTGTAGTTGTACAGTTACAGACTGAACTCCATCTGTTTCTCTACATAGTCCTTGTTCCTCTGTTCTCTAATGGTCAAGAGCCCCTCAGGACCACCACATCTTGGGTACCATTTAGGTGATGATCTTTTGATGGCTATTTTCAGCAGATAACACGTCATTTCACAAAGCTTGAATCATTTCAAACTGGTTTCTTGAACATGGCAATGGGTTCACAGTGCACAATTGGTCTCTATAGTCGCCGAATCATCTATGTGCAGCTGACATATCAACAGAAATTGGGTGGTGCTGTATTGTCAGTATGGATTAAAATATCTGAGGAATCTTTCCAGCACATTGCTGTGTCACAAGGTACAACCCGGTACTACTTAATATAGTGGTCGTTGAGTGTATAAAGTGGTTGGGTCATAAATATGTTACACAAAAGACAGTTTCTCATCTCATAACCATGTATGTGTGTGTGTGTGTGTATGTGTGTATACACTCTTGGGCAAAAATTGAGCCAAACCCCAAATTTCATAATATTTAAAACACCCAGATTTTCAGTTGCACTATAACTAGTTAGTGTTCTATCAAATATTTTAATGATTGTGTTAAGACTATTTCACAGTTGTCTTTGCATACAAAAAGAGTATGCAAGTTTTCATCAGGGAGATGTTTCCCAACGGTTCACTGCAGCAGTTTCTTTGTTTGCTTATTTGGATTCTGTCTTAGCGTTAATGGCCAGCTTAAGGACAGACCCACAAGGTTACATCAAGACCAGTCGTGTGAACATTCAAGTCAGGCCAATTCACGTAATCAATTAACCTAGTACATGTCTTTGGACTGTGGAAGGAAACCGGAGTACCTGGAGTAAACCCACGCATACATGGCGCTTGCAAACTCCACACAGAAGGATCCAGGCCACTTCACCTGGGATCTTCACCACTTCATCTAAGGCATGCATTTTCTTAGTTCTTGTTCATTTTCTGACCAGTGATTTGTTGTTAGGAACATTAAAGCTTTATATTTTGCAATGTTAGGTTTGGCCCTTTTCTGCCCTTGAGTGTATATGTGCATACATACATACATTTCAGAATTTCTGATTATTCGTGTTATCCCATCATGAGTACACAATATTCCATATAGGACCTTGTGACCAATCGTTTAGCTTTGGGTCAGGAGTGTGGAGGGAAGTGTGTCTTTCAGCACTCATAATACATTTTATAAATGTTTATAACCTCACTCCAGTTGTTCTTACAACCGTGGTGGTATTTGTATTGAGACATTTAAAAGCATTAATGCATTTAGCTGCAAAGCTTCTTACAGTTAGAGCTTTGCTGCTAATCACAGACTATGATCAAATAATTAACTATTCATTATGTACACATATAGAAGATAGTATAAAGAATACTGGCCACTTTGAAGATGATTTGTTAAATTTACTACCAGAAAGATGACCATTTTGTGTAATAATCATTTTTAAATAGACAGTGATGCAGTGATAGTTCAGTGTTCTGCCAATGCTTGACTTCATATGGTGGCTAATTGCTATTCATGGTGCTGCACTGTTCAGGCGCATACAATTTTTGAGAATTAGTACACAACCAGTGCAATGAACACACAAACAGATCACAGCAACCATCTTAATTTAAGCAGGCTTACTCAAATATATTGCAAAATACTGATGACTGATGGAAAGACAGGCTGGCAGACTAAAGGCCTCTTCTATATTGCTTCATGTTGAACACACCACACTTGGAGTGCTTTACAGACTAATTTGAGACCTCAGTTATTATAAGATATGAACTGTGAGTGAACTGTAATCTCCAGGAAAGTTTCAGAGTCATCAGTGCTTTGAAACTTTCAGTACTTCAGAGTTGTATTCATATGTTAGAGAAATTCAAAGACAACACATTTAGTAGTTGTTACACGTTTTTTTCTTTCAGTATTCTCCTCTTTGCTGTCGCTATTCTGTCGCTGTACTCCATCCATCTGCTTCTTGTAACAGCTAAAGAAGGAGGTAGGCACACAAACGCACAAAAAGCATACTGTTTACCATACTTTGTGCTAGTACTTTTGGTTTTATTGTATTTATTTTGTAATTTAGTGTCACTTTTTGCGTCACTGGATATGTTTATATCGATACTAATCTGAGGCATTCATACTGGGCTATTTTAGAACAACTAATTAACGCATGTCCTTGTAATGTGGGGCAAATTGCACACAGGCAGTTTACATGTTCATGATGGATCCAGGGATCTCTGGAGCTGGTAAATGGCCAGTAAATGCCGCTCATACGTTATTGTGTCATTATTTTGCGCTGTTTGTTATTTAATGAATCGCTTTATTTTCAGGTTCGCTTATCTATGAAAAGCTGGGCGAAAGGGCGTTTGGCTGGCCAGGGAAAATGGCAGCGTTTGGATCTATAATCATGCAGAATATCGGAGGTATGGTTTAGAGCCACAAATAGCCACACACATTTAAAGCAATTCTGCATTTCTTGAACATCCTAGCACAAGATAATATATGTAAAGAAAGACTGTTTTACACTCACGTGGCAACTTGTTAAAATACTCGTTAATACAAATATTTCATCAGCCAATCACAGGACACAAACTCAGTACGTTTGCGTATGTAACCACGTTAAGGTGTGCTGCTCAAACCAAGCATCATAATGGGAAAGAAGCATGATTTAAATTCTTTTTTAAGGTGGCATGGCTATTGGTGCTAGACGGGCAGTCCAGAGTATTTCAGAAACGCTACTAGATCTACTGTGATTTTCATCCCTATGGTTCACCTAGAATGGTCTGAAAAAGAACAAAAGTCAAAATGCATTGTTAATGCAAAGGTTAGAGGCAGAATGGCAGAATAATAGAAAGGTAATAGTAACTTAAATCAGCACTTGTTACAGCCAAGGTATGAAGAAGAGCATCTGTGAATGCACAACACATCAAATCTTGAAGCAGATGGGTTACTGAAACAGAAGACGTCTCAGCTAAGAACAGGCAACTGAAGCTACAATTTGCAGAGGCTCACCCAAATTGGACAATAATAGATTAGAAAAACATTGCTTAGTCTGATGTCTTGATTTGTGCTGCGACAGGCAGATGGCAGAATCATATTTTAGTGTGAACAACATGAAAGCATGGATCCATCCTGGCTTGTATCATTGATTCAGACTAGCAATGGTTTGGCCAAATATTTTCTTCGCAAACTTTAAGGCCCTTAATAACACCTGAGCATTGTTTACCACAGCATACCTGAGTATTGTGGCTGACCATATTCGTCCCTTTTTGACCACAGTCTACCATTTTCTATGGGCCATGTCACAAATCATCTCAAACGGGATTCTTCCCAATCCAATAGAGCTGCTTTAGGATGTGCTGGAACGGGAGTTTATGAATGTGCAGCCAACAAATGTGCTGCATCTTTCAGTATAGATCAATAACTCTGAGGCTTGTTTTCAGTGTTAAGTTTAATCTGTGCCACGAATAATTAAAAAAGGGGATCAAACTAATTACTGGCAAGGTGCACCTAATGAAGTAACCAGTGCGTGTAAAATGATTGCATTTAATTCAGTTTCCTGTCTGGATAAAACACAAGCACAGTTACATTACCTACTTTTAAGATTGTTAAGATTAAAGTTGATTTTTTTTTAAAATAGATAGATAGATAGATAGTAAAAATAATTTATATATATGTATATATATAAAGTTGTGTGACACTATGTTTTTATGAGGATATGTTATATTAAGCATTAATTTTTAAAAGGAATGTTATATTTCACTTAAATAATCATATAAATATGTTTTATTTAAAATGTATTTTTCAGTGTTATACATTGTTTGATTACGTTTTGAGATATTGTGGAAACATTTCCTTATTTCCTTGGTAATGGAAAATGTAAACCCATACCACAGTACTTTTTGTGATGTATAGGTAGCTAGAGCGTAAATATGGGTAACATAGGTTAGTTAAACCCGGCTTTGTGGTTACTAAGCTTAGACTCACACTGAAAATATGAGAGAAATCTTATGTAAGAAACATACATTGAGGCATAAATATGAGACAAAGCATATATATCACAATTATTGGTACAATTCTTACAAATCTTACAAAGATAAATAAGGCCATTTATTCTCTAATTGCTTGTTTCCTGTTTTGCTGAGCTATGACATGAGACAGTAGCCTGTTGATATTTATGCATTACAAATGGCTATAAAAAGATGCATGCCTCGAAAATGGTGCTGTACTGACCCTTTTACCCACATGTACCAAAATATCAGAGTTCTAAGGCTAAATGTGTGTGGGAACATGTAGTTTTTATGTGTTCCTCCCTCTCACTCCATTTGTGACTCCTTTTATCGGTCTGTGATTACCAAACTATATAAACACTGATATGAAACATTTACAGATTGAATGCATATGGGACTTTCCCGAATGAGCATGTTGTAATTAATCTGTCTTATTTCAGCCATGTCCAGCTACTTGTTCATCGTGAAATATGAACTGCCAGAGGTCATTCGAGCCTTTCTAGGACTAGAGAAGATCTCTGGGTAAGTGATGGTAGCATGAAATCGAGAGGGTGCATTTGTTTGTTGTGCTGAGGAAAAGGCAAGGTCAGGCAGATCTTTATCAGTCTATACAGAGAATCAGAACTGAATGTTCAAACATTTCCATGTAGACTTGACAACCATGTTGCAGTGCATCTGCTCTAAGGGCACAATCCTGTGTACTTATGGTGTTATGTTTTTAAACAATATAGCCTGATTAAAGATGCTGCTCATTTTGGTGTCTTCTTTCCACATACTTTTTTTACAACATGATTTCCAAGAGGAGAACAACCAGTGTTAATCAGTTACATGTGGGAGGATTTAGTTTCATTATAATAGCCACCAACAGCCAAAGTTAAGAGGGAACATATGTCCTGTGCACAAATTAAGCTGACACAGCAAGTATTTCTTTGAACATTTGTTTATATTTGTAAATCCTGAAGTCGTGGGTCTATACATTTACGCCAAGTCACATCTACAAGGCCAAACATGGCTGTTATATAATGTGCAATAATACTAGCTGTAATGAGCTTTATTTATATTATGCCTCTAACAAACTGATTGTTGCTTTTGAAAAGCAGAGCAGAATAAGAAATTTAATAGATGTAGAACACTGTAAGACATAGAAGGGCAGACGAACTGTTTCAAAGGAAAGGTCTTCAGAAGAGACTTGAAGGAGGAAACAGTAGTATAGTCACATAGATGTTGGGCAAAAGAATTCCATAGGCTGGGAACTTCAGCACTCAAAGATCTGACTCCCGTTGAGGAGGATCTAGTACATGTACTACCCATTTTGATGGCCCGATTTATATAGGGACTGGGGTAGCCTAACAGTTGTACTGGTACTGCTTTAAAGATGTAGCTAGGGACAGCAGTGATCATACTACTGATCATACTGATCATACTACTGCTATAGTGAAAAATTCCATGAGATATGCAACACTTTATTATTAAATAGGCTTTTGCCCAAATGAGAGAATGAAGTTTTTGTAAGCGTTTTAAACATGTTTAAGGTAGGTTACCCTATGATATGTAGAGTATATATGGAACTCCTTACATCTCTGTCGTAAATCGGGGAATACTTGTATAAGGGACAATGCCCTAAGAAGACCTGAGGGTACACGCGGAGCTGTAGGGATGGGGGAGCTCCTGCAGATTACTGAGATTAGATTTGATCAGATTTGAGCAGATTTTATTGACGTGAGCACTCTTGACTTTTGAGTTTTGGATGTACTAAAGTTCATTAATAGTTTTGCCCAGAGACCCAATGAAAAAGAGTATATATGTCGTCAGCTTTACAGTGGAAACTAACATTATGGCCCTGAATAGGTTGCACTAGCAATGCAGCACAGCATGACTTTTTTTGCGAGATATTAGAAAGAGATTGTCGGAAAGCTTTTCCTTCACAAGTAAACTGTGTATAACAATAAAAACATTTAATGCAAATTTTAAGACATTTGACTATTAATAATTAAAATAATTACTAGATTCTGCTAAAAGTGTATTATTGTTGTTGGTTCGATTAGTGAGTGAGAGTGTGATTGCTATGGAACAAGATGACTGTGACATCTTGTCCTCTTTTTCTCTTTAGTGAGTGGTACATGGATGGTAATTATCTGGTGGTGTTTGTGTCTGTTGGAATCATCTTACCTCTAGCCCTGCTCAAAAATCTTGGTAAGCTTTCTGTAGATAGATGTATCTTTCTAGAAGTGTGTTTATTTGCTTTTGTCTTGTTATGTGATTGTATGTGTCTTTTATTTAATTCCTTTCTCCTTGTGCAGGCTACTTGGGTTATACCAGCGGGTTCTCATTATCATGTATGGTCTTTTTTCTGGGAGTGGTAAGTGTACTTTAACTAAGGTCTAAAGGAGTGTCTGTTTAAAGTGCGATTTTTGCATGCAGTTTCAATAGATAATTTGACTTTTATTTGAGTATTGGAGTCTCTTGCAAGGATCTGGATATCATAATTATATTATCAGTTTATTAGTAGTACAAATCTAGGGGGATTGTTGTGTTGGTAGAGAAAAATTGGAGAAATTTATAATGCAGTTAATTTCAAGCAAAGGCGCGAGTCACGTTTTAAAGAATCATTGCAATAACATTTAAAAAAGGGTTTCAGCAAATAACAAGAAGATTCCTGAAGAAGAAAGTATGAAGTGTTTGAAACAGTCCAGTGTACATGAAAAAGATCATATAGTCTATTAAAAAGTGTACTGCTCACAAAAATTGAAACATTCCCTAATCTTTGTGAACAGTATATGTCAAGAGACATGATCTATGATCTATAAAAACTAACAAGAGCCCACTAAATAAAAAAAAGCCCATAAAACTACTGTTATAAATGTTATCTATGTTTGCATCCATTTTTAAATTTTGTTATTATGTCAGTTGAATTCAAATTACATCTGTAATTGTCGCTTGGTTACTTTGTTTTAAAAATCTTTAATTAAGTAACATTTATTTGAGTTTGTCGCTGTGTTTTTCAGTTGATCTATAAAAAGACTCAGCTACCTTGTCCTTTGCCGTTCTTCTTCCATCATTTGAGTAATACAAGTTTGAACGGTTCAGAGCTCTTGGGTCCCTACATGGTGCATAATGGATCACAGATGGAGTTCTCTCGAGCTGATGTAAACAACAATCACTTGGATCCTCATGCTTCAACTGCGTCTCATGTCTCTGATGTGTACTATTCACCCCATCCAGACGACTATGAGGACATGTGCACACCGAAATATTTTGTGTTCAACTCCCAGGTAAGAACTTCTGGTTTGCATGTAAGGATGTGGTTATTTCTGAGGATATGCCAAGCACTACTTGCATTGTTATTTAGAATAGCTGTCTTAATTCTATGGCAATAGAAAATCTTAATCTAATTTGAGGTATGTTCAGTATAAACAGTGTTAATAACAGTACGCATGGGTACAAATGAGCCAGAATGCACGCCAACAATACATACAAACTGCCCTGGGAACCACAACTCTGACTTGTGTGGTCATGTGGATTTTTTTAAAGAGTTGGTGAACAGAAATTGTTAATAAAATGTATTTTTACAGATATTTATGAAGAACATTTTAGAATATTTGTCTTATTCTAAGCATGGAATTGGCACTAAAATATGGATCTAATATAGGGCTGTACCGATCCGATATTCTGTACCGGTATTGGCCCGATATATGGTAAAATCATTGGATCGGAGATCAGATTGGGGAAAAAACAGTTTAATCCGATATCGTTCCTCTCACGTATATGCTTTACTACAATTTGCACGACAAGCCGTAAACAGAGATGTGTCATGTGAGCAATAGCTGGAACTCGAGTTAAAACTGTTAGCTAGCAGCGTGGTCATCATGACAGCTGTGTGGAGTTATTTTAAGCTCAAGGATGATGAAAGTAAAACAGTCGAGTGCAACATATGAAACACCAGTGTAGCAGCGTATCGGTCTGATATTGGTATCGACAGATATTCAACTTTGTGGTCTCAGTATCGGTATCGGGCATTAAAAAATGGTATCAAGCCAGCCCTAATCTAATATAAATGTGTTTATTTAATGTGGAAACATCCCATAAAAGTATACATCTGCGTTTAGTAAATAGTTATGATTAATAGGTGATTATGATATGATAATGTTTAATAGGTGATTTTTAAAAAATGTTTTTCCTTCTCCAGACTGCATACACCATTCCTATTCTGGCCTTTGCCTTTGTGTGTCACCCAGAAGTCCTGCCTATTTACAGTGAATTGAAAGAGTAAGTAACTTTTCACAGCTCATGCAGTAGTTGAGCAAAGTTCACCTTAAGACTTTTTCTTTGCATTTTTTTTTCATAGTCGCACTCGGAGTAAAATGCAGAACGTGTCGAACCTGTCGATACTGGCTATGCTCATAATGTACATGCTGTCAGCACTTTTTGGCTACCTAACATTCTACGGTATGTTCTTCACCCACACCCATACATACTTGCACATGCAACTGTACACACATAAATTACCCTGAACCACTGAAAGTAACCTAATGTCCACTGTTAAGCATCTGTTTAGGGTAAAAATGCTTTTTCCACCAGGACAATGATCCAAAGCAAAAATCCGATACGAAAAACCTGGCTAAATGACAATCAAGTTTTTGATATGGTCCTGGCTTTCCCATGACTCTTGAGGTTTAAGTGAGTAAGAAAATGTAGTTTTTAGTCATATACAGTACTGTGTCTTAGGCCACAGTTAGATTAGATATACCATTATCCGTATCGAGTTACCAAGTTGACCCTTTACAGTCTAAAGAAGCTTGATGAGGAATGGTATTTTTGGAAGGGTAGCAGCCCAGAAACCAATTTTTCCAGAAGGCGAACAATGTGAATAGGATATGTTAAGATATGTTCACAAAGATGAAAATGGAAAGGCGATCAATAGAAAAGTGTATTTTGTAGTGACAAATCCAAGTCAGAATGTTTTAGGTCCAATCATCGGTAACATATTATTCATTATTCTAACTCGAAAACAATTAATCTAATGTTGGACGAAGATGACTGCACAGTTTATTATCCCTTGTAACTTTCTTTGCTACTTCTGCTCTCGTATTTTAGTGTTAGTACAGTTGTAAAGTGTGTGAGTTAAGTGTATAATGGTGTGGGTACACTGCTCACAAAAATTAGGCGATATTTCAAAATGAAGCAGTATATTTAGTATATATATATATATATATATATATAATGAGAAATGCAAATTGTAAGTGTATTTGTGGATCTGTTTCTAAGGAATAGTGACGGTAGAGGCTGTATTGATTGTGAATTACAAATAAATTCTTTGTTGAGTATTAAGTCTCAAATGAAAAGTTTTCTTATAATAAAGTATAATTTTTTTTCTTTATTCCTGTCTATTTGGTTGTTACAAGGCTTACCACGTTCTAGTAGCCGTTAAAGAGCGTTTTGTTTTGTAGTTTGAAGAGCCCTTTGCTCTGCCTTTTTAGTTATTACCCCATTCTCATTACACGTTGTGGGGTTCCTTAATTTCTGCGTCCTTGGGTCCTCCACCACATATCATAATTGATCATAATTAGGTTACTTTAAAAATAGCTAAAGAATTTTTACCAATGCAATTATTAAAGGGCAACGATCTGTCACGAACTGCATAGTAAGGCGGAGACAAACATGACATGCGGGACATACCAGGTTTATTGTAACTTAATAAACAGAGCATAAACAGGAATAACGAGACGACAGGCGGGTAGGATCAAAAGCTTCAAGTGACGATAGAAGATCCTACCTCACCTACGTCAAACACAAAACAAAGTCCAAATCATAAAGTGCAACAAATAAAGCTTTGCGCCGCATCAATGCAGGTGTGCACAATCAAGGCACGCCTGCGCAGTCGCCAGGCATGGCATGATCAGCTCATCAAAGTAATTATAACACAGACAGTGTGTTAAGACTTAAACTTTCTTTGCCGTAAACAATGGACAGGTGCTGCTTTAATAGCTAAAACGTCATGATGGGTTAATAGTGTACAGTAGTGTTCATTAGACATGAATTAGTTTTAAGTTAAAGAATATCAGTCCAATAAAAGATAAAAGGTGTCACAACTATCTGTCTGGGCAGCATGGTGACTAGGTAGGTAGCACAGTTGCAAGAAGTACAGAAGTCAAGAAGTCTTGAGATAACCTTGTGTATAGATGTACCCTTGTGTTTATCACTGAAAAGGCCACTGGTAGCGATGTTAACGAAGCCAGATAATCAAACAAACTAATATCCGTCTCATTCCCCATTCGTTATTGCTCTCTTCTTTTCCTCTCTCGTGAATTTGTCTGAGAAAGGATTCTAATTGTTCAGTGTGCGACTCCCTCATGTTTTTTCCCTCCTTAACCTTTTTACACTATTTTTTACCTTTTTACCCTTCTAAAATGCAACACTCACTATACTGTAATGACTATTTTATGAAATAAGCTCATGAGATATGTGTTCTAATTATTCTCAATTCTCATATTCCCTCTTGTTTCTCTTTCACACACACATACACACATTGACACACAGGCAACGTGGAAGCCGAGTTGCTACACACCTTCACTAAGGTGTACAAGTTTGACACCATGCTGCTGTTGGTGCGTTTGGCAGTACTGACCGCTGTGACGCTTACTGTTCCCATCGTCCTTTTCCCTGTGAGTAAATTATCACACACCACACACGCACACTTATTTATGGATAGCATAAAGTGTCATTTGTGAGAAATTACATTGTGTGAGTCGAAATAAATGGTTTGAATTTTAAAAATAGTTTTATAGATACAGTTTTGGGTCATGTCAAATGACAGAAAAATATTATTTTAAAACACTTTTAGACACTTTGTTTGGTATATATTGTTTCTACGTTGATTGTATATTTTATTGGTACTATATAGATGCACTTTGCAGTTCTGCATTTACAGACTTCAGTCCATCTGTTTTTCTACATACTCTGTAATCCCCACAGGACTATATTTCATTTATTTGAGCACTATATTTGGGCGGTAAATCATTCCCAGCACTGCAGTGACACTAACATGGTGGCGCCACGTTAGTGTGTGTTTTGCTGGTATCATTTTAAGCACTGTGTTCACTCACTGTGCACTGTGACACATACTGTATATCATATTGCATGTAGCACAGTTTTGTGTTAGTCATTCTCTAATCCGTCATCATAATCCTGTTCATAGGACACTTTACATAATGCCAGTGGCTAGACATTCTTGTTTAGTAGGTGGAATGTTTTTAGTCCAGGAGTGACTTTGAATTGTTAAAAAAAAAAAAACTTAAGCAGCATTGTTGTGTCTGATCCAGTCATACAAGACCAAGACACACTAACACGCCTCCACAACATCAATGTCTCCACAGTGCTGAGAATGATTCACCAAAAATAGTACCTGATGTGTGGTGATCATGTAGGGGTCCTGAGCATTAGAGAACAGAGTAAAGGGGACTAACATACTATGTAGAAACAGATAGACTAAGTCCATAACTGAAAAAAAAGTGCACCTATATGGTAAGAGGAACTGATGAAATATATGTGTAGAAAGAACGATGTGAATCTAATAAAGAAAGTGATATGGAATTTACAAGAAAAGTGGTATACAATGTTAAACCAGTTGTTTCATCAGTAACAAAAATATGTAGTGTAAACTAATTCAGCGCTACATGGCTACATATGGTCCCTGCCTGATTAATGTTAGATAAAACATGTTAAAACTGTGAATTGTAATACACACTAGATTATAAACATTTATGCTGTACTAGTGTTGTGTTTTCAGTTGGTTGTGCAGTAAAATTGAGTGTTTTACTGGTAATAATGTTCCATGATGTTATGCTAACACGATCTCCTTATGATATAACTAAATGGCAGAAAAAATTAAATCTTTGTGGCTGGAACAGCTCAATTCATCTGTTAGGGTTCTCCTGAGATTCTGCTGAGATTTGGCCTGTTGTGAGCAACCAGGTTGAGATCTGTCATTCATGCCATGAGCCCCTACATGGCTACAGCTAAATTAGAGCACTGCGAATAGCAGAAGTGTGACATTGTTGAGGCCCTGCTGGGTCACGTTCAGTGTATACTTAGTGTTCTACTCTTTCCGTCTGTCTAGTTCTATATGTTGTTGTTTGTCTGAGGTGAGCTTTTGAATGTATGAATGTGTTTTTGTTATGCGTGAATATGTTGTATGTAAGTATGCAAACGAGAAAGTAGAGTTTGGACTTCTTAAAAATATTACTATTCTGATAGTTATTTGAGTGGATTATGGCTTGAAGATATAGGCACCCTGAAAGAAAACTGCCACACCAGAGTACTCGACCTTTTGGCACAGCTCCCCCGTACATTTTGTCCAAATGATTATAACGTCAACTACAACATGCTGTAAGGTTGTTTATTTGACTTATCTGGGATATTAAAATATGTCCATTAAAATCTTCCAAGAACTATTTTGAAAAAGCATTTTGTCAATCAAATCATACAAGTCAAGTCAAATCGATTTATATAGCGCATTTTACAATGGAGCGTTGTCTCAAAGCTGCTTTACAATCTTATACTATTTTAAAAGGCCAGTCCCAAATTGAGCTAGCCTAAGATGACAGTGGAAAGGGAAAACTCCCTGAAGTAGAAGGAAGAAACCTTGGAAGGACCATTAACAAAATAGATTCTAAAACAGGTGGGAGGTCCTTGAAGGCACATCGTCTCGTCTCCTAGTGACTACATAATTTACTGATTTACTAAATGAGTCACGAAAGGAGTTACTGCACTCGGGTGGGACTGGGTTCTGTTGATAAAGACCACCGGAGTGATGCTGAGGTGGAGGAACACCTAAGTGTGTGGTGCTGGAACTGGTACTGGAACATCTCTTTGGAGAGAAAAGAGAAAATGTAGTTACTTATGGGTTAGGAGCACAGAGTCCATTATCAATCACGGATGCCATGTGCACTATGAAGCAGCATCCAAGAAGTAAAGCACTGGGAGACACCTCTTTATCTCTGAATGCATACCATTCATTCAGTCCTATTGCCACAGCTGTATAAACTAAGCACCTAGTCTACCCTTACAAACATTTGTGAAAGAATGGGTCATACCCTTAGATATTCCACGATCTGCTGTGAGTGGTATTCTTGACAAGTGTGAACGTTAACGAGCCACAACAACTCAACACTTTAAAGTTACGGAACAAGGTCGTGGAGGTACATAGTGTGTGCATAATTTTCCAACACTCTCCTAACTGCCTTTCATATGTTCATATATTCAATAATCAGTTTGTTCTTCAGGCCATGTGTTTCTATGGCTGAGCAGCTGCATGCAAGCCCTAATGCACTGTGCATAATGCCACATGTTGGATGGAACAGTGTAGAGCAGTATATACATGTTTGATTGACAAATTACACTTCTGTATCTAGCAGTCTGATGGACAAGTCTGGTTTTGACAATTACCAGCAGAACATTACCTGCCCAATGACACTGTGCCAACTATAAAGTTTGTTGTAGGAGGAATAATGCAATGGTGTTGTTTTTAAGGGGCTGACCTAGGTTCAATTAATTCTTCAGCGTACTAAAACGTTTGGGACAGCTGTATGCTTGGGACGGTCCTTATCTGTTCAAGCTTGACTGTTCCCCTTTGCAAAAAGCAAGCTCCTTAAAGGCTTGGTTGGTCAAATTTGGTGTGAAAGAACTTGACTGGCCTGCCATTTTCTGACTTCAACACCATTGCATACCTTTGGGATTAACTCGAACAGAGGTTGCGAACCAGACTCTCTACAAACATCATATCTAAACTCACAAATGATCTTCTGTATGAACGGCCAAAAATTCTGACAGGGCTCCAGAATTTTGCAGAACGGTTCCACGATACTGGAAAGGTTTTCTACAAGATTTTGGAGTCCTATGGAACTGTATTGAGACATCTATACACTACATCTACACCTACAGGAGAGTATGAGCTTTTGTGTATAGATGTCTTAAACCCTTTGCTCATTCAGTGTCATGCCTTCTGCTGAAATATATCCCATGACATATTGCTACTTGCTTACTTTTAACACAACAATCATTTTACAAAATAATTTAAAGCAAAATTATAATAATAATATATACTCTAGATGACCTTCAGGAGTTTCCTTACTGTAAAGAGAACTAGTTTAATAGAAGTACGTTACAAGGTCAAACACTTTTGAATTTCATAGGGTTTCTGAACCTTATCACTAATGCATTTACTTGACACATCAGTGTTTACGTCCAATTTACAATGATGCAAAAAATAAATTATGCCATTCTAAGCGACATGATTGACGTTTTTCAAAAGTGCTGGCTTTGAAGTCCAGCCAATTTTGTGGTGCTAGTTGACCAGTAGGACTGGAGTAAATTAAATATGAGGGACATACATTTTGTATTACGTTTCATGTTTGTTTCAATGGGGAAGAGGACACTCGATGCATTTACTGAAAATTGAGCTGTCATATCTTGTAGGCATCAGTGTACCACAGGTCTCAGCTAAAGAACCACCAAGTTATAAGTTCAAATACTTTATCAAAGCCATCATATTCTTAGTTTATCCTAAGTAATGTGCATTCACATGTATCTTCCTGTTCATGTTTCCTTATATGGAAATCGCTTTGTGTCACAACCTTTAACCAGACATTTACAACATGAGGCTATGTAATGACATTTAGCCTCCACTAGGTGGTGCCAGTCTATCGTTTTATATATATATATATATATAGAGAGAGAGAGAGAGAGAGAGAGAGAGAGAGAGAGAGGGAGAGAGAGAGAGAGAGAGAGAGAGCGTGTATATGTTACTGTGTGGAAAAAATGGGTTGTGTTTTAGCTTTAATTCAAAACATAATGGTTTAAATACATAGCATAGTATAAATCGTCATCAAGTGCTCTGTGATCACACTTAAACTACATAAGAGCAACATTACTCAAGTCTTATTCACTCATAAAGAAATACATTATTGCTTGTAATATGCTATATAGAAAAAAGTTTGTGGACACCCAAAAATTACATCCAGAACAGGGGTATTAGTAAAGAGTTTGTTGCTCTTTACTGAAATATTGTTGAAATATTCCCTAATATTTGTAAGCAGTGTAGTTGAGGTCAAGGTTCTAATAAAGTCAGCCCCAAGTTCTTAGTCAAAGTTGTCAGACTTACTCTCCATGGACTTTTGTGTGAGGTCAACAGAGCAGAAAGTTGATGAACTGACTTGTTCACTTCTGACTGGAAGTGGAAACCTATAAATGTTTCATACTGAGAGTCACAGGGGTATCAGTACAATCCGTTCTACTACCACTGTTTGCCTGTTGGGAAGAAATGTAGGCTTTATGTTATGAATGTGTTATGTGAGTGTTCCTAACAAAGCAGAGCTCAGTAGGAGTGTCCACAAACGTTTGCCTGTATAGTCTAGGTTATAAAACAGAACGGCACCAACAAATGAGGATGCTACAACATTCACAGTGGTCATTTTGACATTTGAAATGACAGTCTTGTATCTGTTGCAAAGCCAATTGGATTATGTCATAAAGAGTATGACAACGTACAGCTGTGAGTTTCTACACCGAAGAACATTACTAATGTGACTCAGTTATATGCAGGGTTTTGCATTCGCCTCTGGGCTGGGGCTTGATTAGTCCGACATATGATCCCATTCCAATTTAATACCCTGAGTACAAAGAGATGTGAGAACTCATTGGCGGATCCTTCATGCCTACTGACATGCGCATAAGAGATGAGAGAGAGCTGGGAGGGACACACGGAGGGGGCTGAGGGTGAGTGGAATATTCCACTGTATCGAGCAGGTGCTGTGCAGCCACACGACCTTGCAGAAAATGAGACGATGCAATAGCAATCCACTGCTGCTGGGAATGCCACAAGCATCGAAATCTGTCCTGTTGAGTAGAACTGTAACCTATTTAAAGTGTAAGCTGGTATTTAATACTATGTATACTGAAGTACTGCTTTTATGTAAAATGACTCTGTTAATGTGTTGACAACCATATTATTGAACAAAGACATTAAGGTCTACATTGACTGTTTATAGCAGTATAAACAGGTAAAAACAATTTAATTTGCAGTTTATCATCATTTTCCCCACTCCTTTCTCGGTAGATCTCAAGTCCTTCACATAGATTTCGTACATTTGTAATTTAGTGCAGATACTGCTGCTGTACAGTCAGAATTACATTAGTGTACATCTGGCTCATGCTTATGTAGACAAAATGTCACTAAATTTGTTCTCTCAGGCAGACCTTGTACTTGGATTTTTTTAAAGGTCATACCTCTACTGAGACACACAATGAGAGATTACATTTGCTGTGTCTATGAGTTGCTAAGACCTTGGACTAGAAACAGTAATACAGAATGATAAGCCATTTCTCCTACACATGGGCACAGTGGTATTGGCTCACTGGACTTTTCCTATGCTAAACATGTGACATGAGGACTAAGTTTATCCCATGACTCAGTACTCATGACTTTAAATTCCAAAATAGATATGGGCTGAATAAATTTGCAATGTACATTTTTAATAAAACATAGTAGTAGTGGTTAGAGTTGTACTTGTTGTTGTTGTGAAGTAATTATAGCACACATTGCACAATACATTTGGAGAAAATTATTTACCAGCGAAAGGAGTTACGATTGTGGGACACAATAGTTAAGGTGCAGGACTACTGAGCAGAAGACTGGCAAGCTTTGAGCAAGGCCTTCACCCACAATTGCTTTAATTGTACCTTGTACTTAGAGGTCGCTCTGGATACATTTGCTGAAGATTTTAAAGATCAAACCCAGATATAACCATTGTGATGCAGTAACTCTGAACAGGACACAGCGTCATAATTCTTGAAAAATTACATTAGGCAAGAATTGCATTAACCACATTGAATTTGCGTTACACACTCTTGGCAATTGTTTGTGAAAATAAATGATATAGGCGATGTACCAAGTGATACCAGTACAAGATATCATACAGTATATCAGTGTTACATAGCCTCACATTACAGTGGGACTTGACACAGCAACTTCCAGTTTGTTTACAGTAATAAGGGAATGTTTTTTTAAAAAAACAATCCCACACAACAACCTAACAAAAACTGACTAAGGTAAAAAGAGTTAATACTTAACACTAAGAAGTCTAATTA
>JAUZST010098679.1:0-18687 GCA_034779995.1 Parotocinclus haroldoi
TGTGTGTGTGTGTGTGTGTGTGTGTGTGTGTGTGTGTGTGTGTGTGTGTGTGTGTGTGTGTGTGTGCGCGCGCGCGTCACACTGCTGTACAATGTTATATACAAATGCTGATGAAATGCTGATCATAGAACAGATCCTCAGAAACCCAAACCATCATCCCTGATAAACCCCAATAATACCACTTTTTACACTACATGGTTTTTGCATGTGGAAGTGATGCCCCACCCAACCCTGTTTGGACTCGACCCTGTGGCCCCCTCATGCTGGCCTGTACCCGTATCCAGGAGACCTACCACAGAGCTGAGATCCCTATTATGGGATGTGTAAAGGTGAGGAGAGAGGGATGTGTGCGTTACCCGACACAGCTCCACCCTCTGAACGGAACCCACTCTCTCTCTCTCTCTCTCTCTCTCGTTATCTGTCTGTCTGTTTCTCTCTGTGTGATTTATGATTTTCTTTTTTCTTTTTTACAGAATATTCTAGGGAGGTGCTGGTCTGTGTAACAGGCATTCGACTAGGAGACCACAGTAAGTCGAACACAGTACATCTTGGTGCCATTACTAATTTAAAGTAAACACGCACACTGACAGTCCACATGATGTAGACCAAGTGACCTACTATGTTCAGTTCATTCGCTTTCATGTCCATTGTTGGCACTTTCGCTGGTGGACTTGTGATAGCATGGGCATTCTGTTGTATAGCTAAACAGATCCATGCTCAGCAGGGTGAGAATTGTGTGTTGTGACACGTTCCTCTGCTATGCAACATTAAGAATGTATGAGACTTGTGCCACAGTATCCCTTCTGATGGTTCACATGAGATAGGACAGCCTTTTTTGCCCTCGTCCTGAACTTTGGGCAGTCAACTTCTTGTCTGCAGTTCGTTGTTCGCCCCTCCTCGGGCCACTGTCAGTAATAGTCACCACTGCTGACTGGGAGCACCCCAAAGGCTTTATGCTCTATCCCCATGGTCCCATCGAGGGTCTCAAACATAACAGGGGATGCATGAGTTTGTAAATAGAACTGGCACTTATTCAGTACATTTAAAATAAGACACATGCTAAAAAGATCTGTAAAATATATTTTCACTCCAAAATTAGTACAATTATTAGCATGATTCGTGTCAAGTTTTTCAAATAGAGATTTACAATGAATCACTTTATTTCTGTTCTCTTAGTGTGTTATAGTGGCTTGTCTTTAATGCTCCAGGGGGGACTTTTGACATGTATAGCATTTAGTAGCTGGAATTATCCAGAATTACTTAGTAGACGTAGTAGACCCAGTAGACATTACCTCATGCTAGAACACATAAGCAATAGCCCAGAAAATATCCCAGTGCTTATTTAAACATCAGAAATCAAACACACAACCATGTTATAAAATCAGGTGGGAAGCCCTTTTCAAAGGACAAATGCTATTGTAGGGGGGATTTTATGAGGTGTTCTCAAACTTTTGTCTATACAAAGTATGTAAGTTCTGAGCCCAGAGTTCCAGAGTTTAAGTCCTTTTCTTTATGGAATACATTTTGACTCTCGTTAGTGTGGAACTTCATCTGTGATTTACCCTCTTTACTTGAGGAACTGTATTTTTAGACTTGGTTCCTGGCTCATTCGAATGGTCTTTCTTACTTTTATTTGCAATGATGAATAATGTAAGCTGCAGACACTGAGATAAGTAGATGGTTTCAGATGTGTTGTCATCATGAACGCAGTTATTTTGACAGAGTTGCACTGAATTCTTGATGGGTTAATGTCATTTCTGTCAGAGCTGACTCCCCAGATACACAAAACCTCAGCTTTGTGTTACAACTATATTGTACTCACCGCAAACACAAACCCACAAATGACAGTACTGATTTAATGAAGCATCCTAGAGCAAGGAAACATAAAGAAAGGACTACAAATGACATAGCAGGAGCAGCACGGTGGATCGTGGGTAGCAACGTCGAGGGTGGAGCGGCCTGGATCGTTGCTGTGAGGACTCGCATGTCCTCCCCGTGTCTGCGTGGGTTTACTCTGGGTACCCCGGTTTCCTTCCACAGTCGAAAAGACATGTGTGTTAGGTTAATCTCTGAAGTGGCCTTTAGTGTGTAACTGTGTGTGTGTGTGTGTGTGTGTGTGTGTGTGTGCACCCTACGATGGACTGGGGCCCCATCTAGGTTTGTTCCTGCCTACATAAACGTGTGCTTCTTATATTCTCAAAACAATTACTGACATCAGTCTTGTTTGGAGTACTTTATAAGGCCGTGTAAATCACAGCGTTTAATTACCGATTTCATAGTGGCCACACATGAACAACAACAAAAAGACACCATTTAAAAAAATATATATACAAATATATATACTTCCCAACTCTAAAACAGGAAACTAAACACTGTCAATTCTGAAATCTTCCCAAAAAAATATGACAGTGGCAATATGGCTTTTCATTTTCAAATATTTCCTCATTTTTCTGGCATACTTTATGCAGGTCCTGCAGGTCAGCTGGCTGCTGGCAACAGCAGTTCCCAAAGGCCATGGTTTGAATCCCAGGCTAGACTTGGGGATAGGGGATAGGGGATAGGGGATATTTCAGAATGAAATGGCATATTGTCAGCAGCACGGCTGTGTTTGGTCTACACCAGCTGAACACACACTAACATACCTCCACCACATCAGTCCTGAGAATGATCCACCATCCAAATAGTACCTGCGCCGGTGCCGTAAGGGTCCTGACCATTAGAGATCGGAATAAAGGCGACTAATGAAGTAGGTCGAGAAACAGATCATAGAACTACAGTGCAATGAGAATATGCAGAATATAAACTGATAAATATAGAATCCCCAAGACTTTTGCACAGTACTATATATCATACAGCAACCAAAGACAATGCTGTTTGACAACACTCCATAACACAAATACAAAATTAGAAATGTAAACTGCGGAAACAGCCCTTAGGCAGAACTGTACGCTCAGCGCTGCATGGGGAATTACAGTGCAGTCTTGACGTTTCTGTGTGTCAGGCCACAGATTCTCATCCACATCACAACGGATGTCTTCCCTCACAGGCATCTGCTGTTGCATGTCACATGCGCCATCCATGGCAGCCAGTAGGGCCATCTGAGTACGCTCTTGGTGATGATATACCTTTCACCTCCTTGCTAAAGAGAAATCCTCAACTGGCCTAAAGAATGTGGAACAGGGTGGAGCAAATTCTATTAGCATCCTGTAGTGCGGTTGCCCAGTAGTTAGTTATTATCTCAAACTACTGCGCACTTTAGTAAATCATCTCAAATCAGAGCCCTCTCATTATCACAGATGAGATTACTGTAGAGGCCTGTAAGAAGCTGAGGGGAAGCTGTCTGTTCTATGGCCCTATAATGGAAATACAACCACAGCGTACTTTAAATTAGCAGCACATAGTGAAAAGAGCTTTGAGATTGACCACATCTTCTGGCTTTGGTCAAGTCAAAGCCAGCGTCATCTAGGTAGGTTGTGAAGCGGTTCACTTGATTCCACTTGTGTTATAAGCTGTATCCCAGAAGAGCCAAAATTCAGTGAAGTCAATCAGCTGTCTTTTCATTTTACACAAGACACAGTTGCATCCAATGTAAACGCAGTGCATATTTGTTCTAAAGCCATCCCAAATGTGAACGGGTTACGCTTACTCCACTGAACGTCAATATCAAATGTTGCACTGTGTACTGCAGTGGCTCCCAATTTTTTCCTCAATATCCCCTTTTTCTAGATCAAAATATCAATTGAATTTATATTATATGTTGTAAATAGGGGCAGCACGGCGGCTCGGTGGGTAGCACCTCTGCCTCACGGCAAGAAGGTCCCGGGTTCGATCCCAGGGTGGAGCTTTCTGTGTGGAGTCTGCATGTTCTCCCTGTGTCTGTGTGGGTTTACTCCAGGTACTCCGGTTTCCTCCCACAGCCCAAAGACAAGCGTGCTAAACAAAAGGGTTAATTGGTGTCTCTAAAAGTGACCCTTAATGTGTGTGTGTGTGTGTGTGTGCCCTGCAATGGATTGGTGCCCTGTCTAGGGTTGTTCCAGCCCTTGCGCCCAGAGTTGTAGGGTGGGCTCCGGCTGGCCCGCCACCCCGTGTGGATTAAGCGGAAGATAATGAATAAATGAATGTTGTAAATAATACAAGGTTGCAAATTCTTATGACGGAATAGAACCTTTACAGTGGTGATTGATCCCACAATACCTTCATGCTTCGACTTTGGAGATATATATTTTGCCTGAACACTCTGGTACATTGAACAGCCGGTTCATGCTAGTCTAGTATCTTTTTTTGCATCATGTCCATAGCTGAGATACTAAAGGGTTTTTTAAATATATTGCTTGTTTCTAAAATGGCACTCTGTCTGTTTCTCACACACAGTTGAATTGTTTTTGTTATTTGCTATTAAAATGGTGCAAGGCATGGTGTTACTTGCTGAGGAGTGAAAAGCGACAATCTGACAGATCTATGTGTATTTCACTGTGTACATACACAGTATACACTGCTTACAAAGATTAGAGGCTATTTCATTATTATATATTTAATTTTCAAATATGCACAAAGGATCTCCGGAGATCATTTACGATCACCTCTTACCAAGGCCCTTCTGCCCTGATTATGTAGTTTGGTGGGGTGGCCAGATCCTGTTTGTTCTAGACTTCTTCCATTTAAGAGTTATTGAGGCCAGTGCACTCTTGGGAACATTCAGTGCAGCAGAATGTTTTGGTTACCTTCTCCAGACCTGTGCCTCTATACAATCCTGTCTCTGAGCTATACAGCCAGTTATTTTCTCCCCAGGGCTTGGATTTTGTGCTAATTTCCATTGTTAGGCGTGAGGCCATTTACAGACAGGTGGGTCTTTCAAAACCATGTCCAGTCATTTGAGTTGATCGCAGGTCTAGAAACCTCTCATAGATGACCAAGACAAATGGGTGGCCCCTAGTGCTAAACTTTTGTTTTCACGTCCTCATTATGGGGTATTGTGTGCAGATTGATGGGCGAAAACGAGTTTGAGTTTAATGAACAAACAGCACGATATTGCAGTGAGATATCTGATTATGTGATTCGCTAGCATATTGAATTCCAACAAGATTAATGAATAATATAGACACTTTGGTAAACATTCATTATTGCAGACTAATGAAATTGGAGGAGAAGCTGTGATTCATGTGTAGTGCTAAAGTAATCGATTGTCATTTTTTCCCTTAATGGGTAATGAGGATTGAAATTTTAATGGCTGGTTAAATAATTAATTGTAGGGACTAGGTGACTTAATTGGGTGCTCAGGTGCAGGTGTAACACTCTAGTTTACCACCACAGCAGCAGTTCCGTCTGTGGATTCTGGCAGAGTCGTGTGTCAAGTGCAGGAACGAATGGCTGTGACTGAGAGAGTGGAAATCCCTGCCACGGTTTACCTGACAGAATGACATAAATGTGTAATCCGAAAATTATTGAGGCCATTGGCCTATGGTTTGTTGTGTAGTCTCTAATGATCATGAGATAATGGTGTGAGGATCATGATGCAATGCAAATGTGACTGGGAGCAGTGAGAAACAGTGACTTGGACTGGTGTGTTTCCTATGTAACAAATGTAAGCTCAAAAAGTAACAAAGTATATACTATAAACAAACGTACCAATTGGAAATCAATAAACGTTGCAGTTTTGGCTAAACTAATTGAAAGTGTTATTTTATTTAATACATTTAATAGGTAGATATGCATATACAATAGATAGATAGATCAAGGCAACCCATTGTAAGGTGAATGTATCATAAACCGAGGAGTTTAATATATACTGTATACATCATAATGTTACCTTAAATATATTTAAGACACATTAATCTACAGTTGGGCAAAATTAACATCCACAATTAAAATCCAGGGCAGCAGCCAAGATGTCCAGGATCTTTGGTACAGTATGGTACTGCTTATCGCTTCACCCATGGTGGCAATACTGAATTTTAAAATTCAGAATATGAATTATGGGAAAGGTGGGCAGAACGGTGGTTCGGTGGGTAAGCACCGCTGCCTCACAGCAAGAAGTTCCTGGGTTCAGTCCCAGGTTGGATCAGACTGGGTCCTTTCTGTGCGGAGTCTGCGTGTCCTTCCTGTGTCTGTGTGGGTTTACTCTGGGTACTCCGGTTTCCTCTTACAGTCCAAAGATGTGCATGTTAGGTTAACTGATGTCTCTAAAAGTGGCCCTTGGTGTGTGACTGTGCGCGTGACTGTGTGTCTCCTACCGTGGATTGGGACCCTGTCTAGGGTTGTCTAGGGCCGTTGCGCAGAGAGTTGCCAAGTGGGCACCGGTTGGCCAGTGACCCCGTGCAGATTAACGGGAGGATAATGCATGGATGGATTATGGCAAATCCAGTGACTGTAGTAAATTTGCTTGCCGCTTCCTGTTGTGTTTTTAGTGGGGCACAGCAACATTTTTTTTTCTGTAAAACCGGTCTGGTGACACCCCTGCAGGATAGTCAGGGGTGCAAATACCAAAAAAGAGAGACAGACACATCTGTCTGTCATATCTATATGAACTCGCAATACCTATTTTATTCTTTTGTATGTACTGAGTCAAATACATGCTCTTGTGGATGTTTCTTATATATTAATAGCATTTAAAAACTTTCCAGGCTGCGTTTTTACTCTCACACGTAGCCACGTTTCTTGAACTTCTATTTGCCGTGTATTTAATTGAAAACACCTCACGGTGGCTTGTGATTGGCTCGCCGGATTGGCTCGCGCTCACCCCTCGCACCTTCCCAGCTCGTTCCTATAGAGACGCTGCTGAGCTTCGGTTATGGCAGGCGCGCGGGGTACATGTCACAACAGGATCGCGGGTGCGAGTGCGAGGAAACTAAAATAAATAAAGTCAGAGGAGCCATGCGCAATAACCTGTGAGGACCGGACTCACGGAGGAATGGCACTTTAAACGCGCTCTATAGAAGTAAGGATTACAAGAACAACAACATAAAAAAGCCCGGAGCTGTTCCGCTGCGCACTGGCTCGAGGTGAAGCTCGCGCGCAGGCATGTCGGAATGGCGTGCACCAGGAGAACCAAAACTTTGGTGTCCACATGCGTGATCCTGAGCGGCATGACCAACATCGTGTGCTTGCTTTACGTCGGATGGGTCACGAACTACATCGCAAACGTGTATATTAAAGTACCAGTACCCGTCCCGGTTAGGAAGTTGGAGGGCGACAAGAAGGGCGAAACTCTGCGGATTATCGAGAGGCTGGACAGGCTGGAGACCGTGGTGAACCAGCACATCCAAGGTAGTGTGCGTGCATCAGATTCAGCTCGAACACGCGTTAAACGCTTCTCAACAGGACCGGCTTCTAAAAATAAAAAAAAAAAGCTTTTGGGTTTTGTTAGAATAGAGAGCAGCTGTAACACTCCGGTGTTTGCACTCCCACACACAGTTTAATAATAACAACACTGAATTGTTCTGTAACCTGTCTTAGGTACACAATCACATTTTATTTTACAACAAGTACCTGTCCACATGGTCGAAATCCTTCATTTACACCTGTCGCCATGACGACTTATTCATCTGACATGTAAAACTGTAACGATGATAATGTTCGAGACAATATTTTACAATAAATAGAAGTCAAATTGTACTACAGGGTAATATCCAGAGGTGGCAGAAGTACACAAGTTCTTTACTTACGTAAAAAGATGACTGGTCTGAGGAAAGGTTGCTGGAGGAAAAGTTGAATTATGAAATCTACAAATTGTACTCGAGTCACAGCATGAACTTGCACGCTAATAAATGCCGTTAAATTAAAACAGTAAAAGGGTTTGTAACTCAAAGCCTTTTTTTTAAAACTGAACTTATGAGACACAGTGTTTCTAACTGGGGCGTGTGGGAAACATCCATGACGAATACACCGCTCACAAAAAATGAGGGAATCTTTTAAAACGAATAAAAATGAAATTAAAAATGAGAATTTTTTTTTTCATTAAACAAGATCATCAGAAAAGCAAATGAAAAGTCAAAGAAAGTTGTTCGATCAAGCAAATGAGACGCAACCTCAATTATCCTGACTGAGTAATAAGTGATATAATCATGGGGTGAACAGAAGCAGGTCAAACTTTTTGCATTGACTGTTCAGTAGTATGATCACCCAAGAGTTCCAAAACACACTGACAGTGATGGAGCATGGACAGGATCAGATTGTCCAGCAGTTCTTGTGGGATCCTCTTCATATTCATTTTAAAATCTCCTCATTTTTGTGAACAGTGTAAGATGAATAATCTGGAAAAAATTGCAAATTATACAAATGATATTCTCATATTTAGTTAACCACAGCAAAACCAGAATAATCCCGTGCTTTTTTTGCAAAGCATAAATGCTGTAAAACTGCTGTAAAACATATATATATATATATATTCAACCCAAACAGTAGTTGACTCTGAAACATTGTCACTGAATTTTAGTCAAACAAACTGCAGCAGTTATTATCACAGAAATAAACCCTCAGCGTCTCACCATCCCAGGGACATGGAAAAACCTTTATAGAGTCTGATTAAGAGTTTAAAGTGTATACACTTTGTTTGGAGAAAGATGCTGTTATATTTTCATACAGCTCTGAAACAATTCGTTCAGGATCACGAAAACCCCAGTTTCAAAAGCCCACTGCAAAAGTTAACTCCACGACAGGTGGAACCACCTTGTTTGTGTCATTTTTAGCACGTGCAACCTCGGGCCAGTTGCAAGCATAAAGCGTTCATAAAAACGAGAAATAAACAGATAGACAAAACGGATAAATATGCTTGGAAAAGCTAAAGTAACCAGCCTGTTTTGATATGAGAGTGAGTAACGTGTGGTGTAGGGAGTTTTTCCTTAGGGAGATTTTCCTTGCCACTGTCGCCCTAGGCTTGCTCAACTTGGGATTGGCCTTTCAGATAATTATTCCTATAAAGCTGCTTTGAGACAATGTTACATTGAAAAAAGCGCTATAGAAATAAAATTGAATTGAATTGAATTGGTGATTTGTCTTTTCAAATGTAGGGCGTAAAAGTAAAAAAGTATGAGGTAACAGAAATCAAACGCACAGTAACCAAGTCCTCTAAGTTCATTGCTTGCCACCTCTGTTAATACCTACCCTAAAATGTAACTGTACTAGAATCGCACATTCACTTCAGTCCTGCAAAGTTTTAGCTCAGCAGAGTAAAGCAACACTCAGCTCAATCTGTACCAGAGTCGGCTACAATCTACAATGCTTGCTGAAGTCCCACTGGACACGAACAGCTCCTGTAAGAATTCTCGCGCTAATGCAAGCCCTTATTTTACTTGTTTATGTCTTCTGTATGTTTATCTTCTTCCGTACCCCTGGAATACCTGCAACACACATGACTGCGGCTCTCTTTCACCCCATGTCATGTAATAACCCTACTGTAATTGCATCTGTGAACCTAAAATAGCACACCCCGTGCTTAATGAGTTAAACAGGGACAAGCAGTTTGGAGAGTTTAGAATCACTGGGAAGTCTTTACAGTAAACCAAAGCCAATTCAAATTTAAAAGAAAAAAGTCATATAGGCTTATATGAGTCATTTAAAGGGTCATATAATCATGTAAAGTGCCATTGCAGCCATTTAAAGATGCATCCGGTCATTAAAAGGGGAAAATACTCATTTATAGGGGTGTATAGTTCTGGAGAGAGGTGTAATATAAATTAATTATTCATTATCTTCCGCTTAATCCAGCCGGTGCCAATCCATCGTAGGACACACACACACACGCACACACACACACACACACACACAGAGTCACACATTAAGAGTCACCTTATGGCACCAAGTAACCTAACACTAATGTCTTTGGACTGTGGGAGGAAACCAAAGTACCTGGAGTAAACCCACACAGACGGGGAGGACATACAGACTCCACACAGAAAGTACCCACGCCGTTCCACTCTGGGATTGAAGCAGTGCTACCCACCCTCGCCCCGCATACAGTCATATAATGGTACAATGCTAATAAAGGGTGTATGATCATTGACATCGATATACAGTTGGATAAAAAATGCATATAGCCATACGGTCTAAGGAAATTTATTTACAGGCACAGTCACTTACTGAATCATGTAGTCATGAAACGGGTTGTATATTTGTAAAAACTTATTGTGAATGACTTTTAAAAACTATTATTCTTTTTAAGAGGCACATATGTCACTTTAATGATTATATAGCTATATAGAGGGGTGTATGGGACTGCAGTAGCCTAGCGGTTAAGGTACTGGACTCTGGACAGTTGGGTCCTTGAGTAAGGCCCTTAACCCACCATTGATTGGATTGTAAGACTGTATGAGTTGTAAGTCGCTTTGGATAAAGGCGTCTGCTAAATGCTGGAAATGTAAATGTAAATGTATAGCTGACTAAAATGGTATAAGGACAGTTAAAGGGCCATACATGAATATAAAGTGGAATACAGTCAAGCGAAAGGTAAAGTGCGCTGTAGTATTGCAGTATAGTGACTAAATGAAAGCCAGTCAGTACATGTAAATAGATGAGCTGTCTTGTCTCATTTCAGAGCATATGATCTATGGTTGCCTTCTCAGAGTCCACTGTACTGGATGTTTGCAAACTCCATGAGTCGATATATCAATTGAGGAAAACAGTAAGCAAACGTTAAGGCCATTTTAGATGTTATTAAGAGTCCTGCAGCGTGCACATGCTCTCAAACTCTGAATATCACCTTACCGTTCATACCGGGACGAGTCTGTGTGAATTATATGAGCTGTTTTTTATTGCTATCGGGATGCAGTAAGTGAGGAAACGTAATTAGTCCAGGTTCCAGTTGAGAAATAATGCTTGTGGTTGTACAGAATGTTTTTTATGCCCATTGCTGAGGCACTTTAATGTCTGTTTAAAGAGGACAACTATTTCGTGCATACAGACATGAAAATAGGGATATACTGCATAAAAATATAAATGTGATTGTATTCTAGAATATTATCTATTACTGTATCTCTTTGGATAATCCAAGGGTTTAAAATTTGTCTAAAAAATATAGTTTTTCTCAACCCAGTATGTTTTTAGGTGTGAAGGATGTTTATAGCAATCTCAAGCAATTGAATCTTTTTTCGTCTGTATTTGGAAACATGCTTCGAGCATTTGCTAAAGTGTTTTGGGGTTATAGTCCTGCTGGAGGATCTAAGCATGAACCAGTTGTAGCTTTTCAGTAGTGATATATTCATTTAAAATCTTCTAGTACTTCATAACATTTCAGTCTATTGCACATCACAGTATTACTTATCACACTTAATATTAACACCTACATTGACTAACAATTGGCCAAAATCATTAACACAAAGCTTATTTTCGAATAAAAGTGTACCTTGCAAAAGTAACACTTTAAAACACTTACTCTATTGGTTAACTCGCTGTGCTAGCATAGCTGCTAATGCTAACTGTGGCCTTTGTTGTGGATGATACAATTCCTGTTTTCCTTTCAGTTGCCTGACATTACTAACCATTTTAGGACCCATGGGGACTTATTTGCTTATAGATGTAGAAATACAGAGAAAAACAGAGCAGAGAATTTTATTAAGACCTGAATCGGAATAACTGAATTCCTGTGTACAGAATCGTGAATCATGAATTGACTTTCGGCTGAAGTGAGTCACGTGGCTCGACTCACACAAGTTTAAGCAAATGCACTGAATACCAGGCAAATAACGAGAGGCGAGACAAATTTCAAAATGCGTTGAGAACCGAATTTGACAAGTTCCGAGGTGGTCAAGAACCATAAGTGGTACTCGAGAAGTACCACTTACTCACTTCACTTATTTGCACTTGCGTTTGCAGTTTCATAGCAACAACTCGTTTGTTGTGGAGCTGCTTTTTGGGGGGGAAGTACTGTCAGCATGAATGCAATTTTTGGACGTGTTCTTTGCATTCGATATGAGAGGGAGTGCCTTATTGCGAATAACATCCCAAGGCGAGTGCCGTAGATCATCACAGCTGTGATGTTACTCATCACAACACACTCTTTCTTGCAAGTTCTCAGGTCCATTGCGTCTGGAAGATCCCTAGCTAAACTTAAACATGAGATGTGGCCCTTTTCTATCCTTCTGTTAGCCTTAAACTCACCTTGTTGCCAAAATTGTAAGATTTAAATCTTGCTTGAGTGTATTTTGAAACTGAATTATCATGACAGTTTCTGGGTTAATAGCCCCTTTCTTTTACCTCCACATTATAGCTGGAATCCCATCATCGACGGCTGCAGAAACCCTCATTCAGGCTTTCGTTTGAGCCGCTTAGATTATTACAGCTCTTTTCTTGCAGGAATTAACTCTTCGTTGCCTCATGGACTGTAGATGGTTCAGAATTCGGCTGCTCGTCTTCTTACTTGCACCCGGTCACATCAGAACGTTACGCCAGTTCTCCTTAACGCCTACTGGTTTCCTCAAAATTCTGCATTCAGGTTCAAATTCCTCTGCTGACACACTGAGATCTTTGTAGATCAGCTTGCGAGCTCACCACTCCCTCTTCCAACCTTCAAAAGCCATAGTGATCAAGCTTTCTCCGTACTTGCTCCAATTCTCTACCTTTACAAATTCAACATTCAGAATCTTTGTCTACATTCAGAACTAACCTTCAAACACACCCAGTTTATCTTGCCTACATCCTCCCTCTGTCCCTCTGAGTACTCGTGATATTCCCTCCTCTGCATTGTTATTCATGACGTCTGTCATTTATTTTGTCATGCTTGCCTTATAAATGTAATATATTATTATTGTTACAACAACGTGATCATAGAGCCCGAGTCAAATAGAATCAAGCAATTCAAAGAAGTGCTTTCAAATAATTTGTTAGCATGGATATGACCATTCATGTTAGAATGAGTCAGATCGCCAGTCTAGATATTTGTAGAAAATATTTCCTTCTAAAAAAAAGTGCTGGGTGATATGACCTCAAATCAATATCACGATTTATTGAACATTTTGAATAACTAATAAATTCAGTGGGCGGCACGGTGGTTCGGTGGGTAGAACCGCAGCCTCAGAGCGAGAAGGTTCCGGGTTCCATCCCAGGGTGGAGCGGCCTGGGTCTTCTCTGTGTGCAGTCTGCATGACCTTCCCGTGTCTGCGTGGGTTTACTCCGGGTACTCCGGTTTCCTCCTACAGTCCAATGACATGCATGCTAGGTTAAGTGGTATCTCTAAAGTAGCCCTTAGTGTGTGACTATGTGCATGACTATGTGTGTGTGTGTGTGTGTCCCACGATGGATTGGTGTCCCAGCTTGGGTTGTTCCTGCCCTTGTGCCCAGAGTTGATGGGTGGGCAGGTGACCCAGTGTGGATTAAGCGGAAGATTAAGCAGAGAATGAATGAATGAATGAATGAATGCATTTTAAGGACAAGGTCTTTACTGTAAATGTTCAACTATTAAAGCTGGGACTTTTCTCTAATGAAATTGTGTATATTGGTGCGATTTGAAAACAGAACATCACTTGAAATGAAAAATTCCTATGCAAAAGATCACATTGTAGCTGTAAGGTAAAAAGCAAGCTCCCTAACAACTGGAGCAAACTTACCTTTATGTCAAACGTAAGACATTTTAAATAACGGCATGTGCAATTTGAATGATGTTTAAACCTGCTGAGGTCCAGCGTAGCTACGTGAGCTATATCCTTACAGTCAGAGGTTGTTTCTGTAATTTTTTTTACGTCTTCTTGAATCCTTTCCATATTGTATCGCATTTGGAAACCCTTGTTATTGATAGCTGCGTCGTGGAGGCATTTGTTTGCCAGGTGCTTGTCAGTTTCTCTTTTTCTTGAGCCATTCCTATTCGGCAGCTTTAAGTGTTGAAGTAGACCGGGCGCCATGTGTTTGAGTTCTCCTCCGTGTTGCTTCCATATCGCTGAATGGAGGGGATGGAGTCACGTACCTACATTTGGGATGTAGGATTTCTAAGTACCTAAAAACACATACAGTGGGAAATTATTAACAGAACGGACAAAAAAGTACTTACGGAATGTACATAAATATCAGACCTGGGCAATATTACAGTTACAAAATTACTGTCCGTTTAATTTTGTCACTTAATTGCTCAGCCCTACATTCTCCTCCTTTTTGCTTCCTCCTTGTTGTGTGTGGGGTCCAAAATAGATTTGTGACCTATTTTCAGCCAGAATCATTACAGCCCTGGTTATTTAAAATTCCTAGTTACTGAATTAACGGTGGATAGGAAAATCCAGGCTTGCCTGTTTTAGTGCTTGATTAAAGAAAAAAAGAGTCGATTATGTATCAGTTGCGTACTGTAAATAAGGTCGGAGTTACAGATATTCATCAAAGAAGATGAAACTCCTGAGTTATTATTAAAGTAGGCCACCCACAAAATGGCTCCAGGATAAATTAAACATTCATGTTGCAATAATATATTAATGTTACATCATGAGAAATTTGACTGACCCCCAAACCTATGTTGTGTCTCCAAAAACCCCCCAAATGTGACACGTTTCTAGGTTGTTATAATGTCTCCCATGGTAACAAAAACGAGCCTATTTTCGGCTCTGCGGTTGCGTATTGCTGGAATGCATCCTATTGTAGCTTCACTGTGTTTTTCTTAGTTCTGCTGGCATGCAGTGTGCGAAAGAGCATTTTGGAGTGACCTGTGAAGAGTTCGTTACTTATTTGTTATTTTGTCACTTACTTAGCACGAGGCCACTGAATTCACCTTTAATTAAAATGTGGAATGACAAATGGCCCACACTGCTGTCTTTGGGTACATTTTTTGCCTCGTTTACAATTAAAAGTCTTATCTGCGATTAATTAACGTTGGTGGATTTTGACGTTCATCTGGAACTTCCCATTGTTTAACGTCATAAACAATTAAAAACGAGTCATTTAGTAATTACGACGGTGGCTGCCGCCTCTCTTTTTTTTTTTTTGGCTCTGTTAGAGAATTTGCCTCTGCTTCCTCCTCCAGTGAGTCCTGTGGCTGCCACTTTGTTCTTTTCAAAACCCTGATAGTGGCTTAAACCTGCGACCCCAAAAAAAAAGCTTTTGTATTCCATTAGATTAGGAACTGCCACAATGTCTGCTTTTGAGTTTGACCTTATTCACTAATGATGCCCACACAGGGACCTGAGAGGAATGCAAGCCTTTACTTTCAAACACTTTATCCACTTTGGATTCCACCACTAAAATGCTAAAGTAGTAACTTGATTCATTTATCTAGCATGCCATGCACTCTGTAATCATTCGTGCCAATGTCACTGTTTTCATAGTAAGTAGGGATGCGCTCAATCACTGAAATTTGATCAATCAAAAAAACCTAAAACAGGTTTGATTCTGCATAATACAATGTGATTTTTTTTTTACCTGTTGTACACTTCGGTCTGTCCGCCGTCTCTAATTAGTGCAAATGCACAGTGTGCAGGCATGGGTTGCACTCAACAATATGTTGTACAAAGACAGAGTGTTTCTATATGGCTTATATACAAGTCAAGTAGTCGCAGTAGCGAGAGTATTTCAGGAAATGCTTTAGACTGGGGTAATTCCTAAGCATTCTTTCCCTATTGTGCCTCAAGAGGGTTCATGTATGGCACATACACTTTATTTGGCTGTGCACCTCAAAAAGTGTGGCTAGCTGTGGCTAATGTAAACAGAAACAATTGATAATGAGGACATTAAACATTTATTATACCACAGATAGTTCCAATCACGCAATCCGATTGGCTGATGGACGTTTCGAGCGCCGGTACTGCACGATAATGGAATTCTGACCAAATCCTTTCAAGTTTTACTCGACCACGTACAAACGTAACCTAGCAACGGTGCCAGCTGTAATACGACGTAAGACTGCTGAAATGAATTATCATTTTCATTTTGAAATATCCCTTTTTTTGTGAGCAGTATATTACTGTTTGGATTGAAACTTGGAAGATGAAGCTCTTAATGACCAGGATAGTCTCTTGATAGTCAGAGAAACAAAGTGAGTAGAGTGAAACAAATGTGCTGGACTGTTAATTTCTTTTGCTATCATAAACAAAAATGAAATGAATCGGCTTTTACGTTGGTTTTATGGATCAGTCAGAGATGTAAAGGGAGAGTTTTGTTGGTTCTGGAACCTCTATTCTTTTTTATTTTTGGTATCTGTATTGTGTTATATACACTGCTCATAAAAATGAGGGGATATTTCATTATGAAATTTGTTTGTGAGCAGTATATTTATTAAAGAATGCCTGATAAACCTCAGTCTCACAACTGGTAACTTTGCATTACTAATAAAAAAGAAATAATAAAGGAAATTCTAACATCACATTCAGAAGTGTGATTTCGAGATCTTCTCGGTGTAATCGGTTATGCCAGCGTTTTGTCTTCTGACATGATTTGTTCATTTGGAGACATTTGTAGAGATTCGTAGAGGTCAGGTGAACCTGTTCTTGCTCTTCGACGTTTCAGACAGCCTCTGGCACCGGCAGTCTGACCTAAGGAACAAACAAAACGAGAGGTAGCTATTTTTGGATGAAAACTTAGATGACATTGTCTTACAGCTGCACACTTGTTTCACCTTATACTTTTTCCAGATTGATCATATCAGGGCAAAGCTCTCAAGCTGCTTATGTTTTCAGGTAAGATATACTAGCCTTGTTTAGGGTTTGCCGTGAAGTACCGTAGTAATAGTCTGTTTAATGAAATGGGTTTAGGTGGTGGAGGTCTGTGTTTGTTAAAACAGAGAAAACTCAATATGGTGTGGATCCTCACAAGGCTTGAGGGTAGATTGTAACGCCGCGGACCAAGGAGACAGAGATAAATGCAGCTTGTGTCGAAATCCGGATTTATTTGTGAAAACGGCAGGCAAAAACAGGGTCAAACAGTCCAGGATCAGAAACCAGGCGATTCAAAACAAGAACCAGAGGGGCGAGACGAAAGCGGAGTCGAGGCACAGAAAAACACGGTAGGTCTAGCGACATCAAAACTGATTACGAGCGCTTAGAAACAAGGTAGAGACCAAGTGACTTAGCAGGGAGGTGCTGACGGAGGTGCGTATAAGTAGTGTGAACCGAAATTAAAACCAGGTGAATCTAATGCGGTGCAATCAGAACTCTGGTGACGGCGCGCGTGCGATGGGACGGGTTTGGTCGCTGGAACCGCCCGAGGGTGTGACAGTAGATGTTCAGGGAAGAGCTGAACATTTGGAATATTTCTCTGTCAGATACCATGATAATACCGGTATAATTTTTAGGCGATATAAAACATCCATGTCGTGATATTCCTACGTCTTTACGTGATGACGTAATGGATTTACACAGAGCATGGCGTACTTCCATTACGTGACTCAAAGGCAGAGCGACAGACATGACAGAAAATTGGTTGTGTGGAGGTGGAGATGGTCCCAAAAAGGGGAGGGACTTCGGTAACGTGGAGATTGTTTTTGTTTAAAACAGCATTCCGAAAATGTGCATTGTTTTGCATTTTGATTCAAATGTGAGCAGAAAGAATTGTTACACCCCTAAGTACATTGTTCACAAAAATGAGGGGGATATTTCGAAATGAATAGGAAGCATTTGATTGAGATGAATGTTAGCCATATGTAACATGTAATATGTAACTGAACGAGATGTAAACTCAGTTATGGTGATTTGAGTAGTAAGTGATATATTCATGGGGGGTGAGCAGAAACAGGCCCAACTGGACTAGAGTGCCCCCGCGTTGACTGTTCAGAAGGGGGTATGATCACCCGAGACTGACAAAACACACTGACAGTGATGGAGCTTGGACAGGATCAGATTATCCAATGGTTCTTTAGGGATCCTCTTTATATTCATTTAAAAATATGACCTAATGAGCAGCATAGCATTCTACGAAACACAAAATGTGGTTAGAAATAAAAACATTTGTATAATAATAATGGTCAGTAAGTTAACACCCGTCATATTTAGGAATGTAGAGTGGTGTTTTTGGTGGAACCCACAATGCTACCAACTGTTAAGTGTGGCTGTTGATCCGTAGATAGATTTGATAGATGGATGGATGGATGGATGGATGGGTGGATACATACATACAGACTTACTTACTGACTTTATTGATCTCCGAAGGGAATTTAACAGCCAATAGCAGTATTCACAGTACAGCACAATCAAGACAAAAACAAAGAGACATAAACTATAGATACATGTAAAGAATATCAAACGTATTGCACTGAGTAAATAAATACATTTGTAAATATGAAAGTCTTTTTACACGGCATTCTACGGTAGTAATGTAAGTAAAGTGGAGCAGAAGAGTAGATTTTCATCATGTACAGTAAAGTGTCATGCTTTAAAACCTCATACAGACATGCAGTGCAGATAAATATAAATCTCTGATTTAAAATGAGACGCAGTCCTCATCTGTCCTCTACTGTCCCTCTACCAGCCCCTCTGGGAAGAGTTGTAGAGCCTGATGGCACTCGGGACAAAGGATCTCCTGAGTCGGTCTGTGGAGCAGCTCAGTGACAGCAACCTGATACTGAACTTACTTGTCCATGATGATGTTGTGCATCATCATCCATCATTCATAATGTTATGGGCTAAATGTAATTTATCCTGCCTATACAGTGCAGTGTCTTCACTCATACTCTGTCCGAAAATTACAACTAAACGTAATCACTAATTACCACAACTAAATTAAAAGTAACACACACGTACTCTATCACTGCCATTATCCAGTTAACAAGCAAAAAACAGCATGAACCGTGCT
>JAUZST010098690.1:0-44696 GCA_034779995.1 Parotocinclus haroldoi
ACAGGGGACCCATCCTCCATGGGTGGCCTAGATGTTAATTAAATAAATACTAAATGTATATTAAATTATAGCAAAATGAGTTTAAAATAAACAACAAATTATTAATAAAATGTAAATTAGTAGTAGAAATAAAATATTTCAAATTATAGAACAAAATTGATTATGTGATGAGTCATTATCGAAATACAGATTCAACTGTACTGTTCTGTGAATAGTATACAATAGTATAGTGTACTGTACTTTGAATAGTATAATAGAATAGAATACACAGTATATGCGGTACTATCCCGCACTGGGATGAGGAAGTCGGCAGTGCGTGACATAGGAAGGGTTAAGTGGTGAGAATAATGAGCTGGAAAATGTAGTGAAATTTAGATTTTTTACTTCCAATACATTATTCAGTAAATTACCTGATGTATTAAATACTTTATTATAAAACCAGCTTTACCTTAGTGACTTTGCCAAACCATATCAGTTCAACTTGTTTAATGTACACTATGCTCTACAATACTCTCCAGAACTCAGCAGTGCGTGTTCTTTGATGGAGTTAATGAGATGGTAAAATGTTTGGATGGTGTATTCAAGGGTGTTAGCAACAAGTGTATTTGGGAAATATGTTGCTCAGTTTAATGTTATATTTACCCAATTACAAAATACACATATAAATTTGGTGCACCCATACCAGCTTTTAATTTACAGTAGGCCACCCTGAAATCTGTTGTTTTAGCAATGTTATAATATATACCATATATAACATATTGTTGACCATTTGATCCAAAAAGTTGAAAAACTTGGATACGGCAATCCACAGTGCTACACAATAAGTGGTTCCTTGACTGCTGTCCTTACAAAAATTGGATTTTTTGATTGTGTGACCATTGCTCTTTGTGATTGTATCTGGATCGTCCTGATTATTAACGTTATTAACATTTATTTTGTTTCTGTTTTTTAGGCATTGTAAATGAAACCCCTTCCATTAAAAAGACCACTGTATGGATGGTAAAAGAAAACTGTGATAACCTGGTGAAGAAATTCAGCCAAAGAAAAGAGACTTCTCTGTGTGTGTCTGAGTGTGTCTGAGTGTGTCTGAGTGTGTCTGAGCGTGTCTGAGCGTGTCTGAGCGTGTCTGAGCGTGTCTGAGCGTGTCTGAGCGTGTCTGAGCGTGTCTGCGCGTGTCTGCGCGAGTGTGTGTGTGTCTGCGCGAGTGTGTGTGTGTCTGCGCGAGTGTGTGTGTGTCTGCGCGTGTGAGTGTGTGTGTCTGCGTGTGAGTGTGTGTGTCTGCGTGTGAGTGTGTGTCTGCGTGTGAGTGTGTGAGAGAGCGTGCGTGAGAGAGAGAGCGTGCGTGAGAGTGCGTGAGAGTGCGTGAGAGTGCGTGAGAGTGCGTGAGAGTGCGTGAGAGAGTGTGAGAGAGTGTGAGAGAGAGTGTGTGTGTGTGAGTCACGGAATCCATAGCTGTCTGGCTCTACACTGCAAAAAGTTTTGGGGCAAGTGTAAACATCTGAAATACAGACATATGTTTCCATATTATTTAAAAATAGTCTAACATTATAATAAATATATTGAACAGATTTCTGTTTTAATCATAGTTGTTATCTGGTTAACTAAACTGAATAGGAAATACAATATAATGCATCAGTGAATAAGGTCAATTCACAGGAATTAAAAATTTAGAAGGATAAAATGTCCATAAAATCATTTTTAATGATCCCACTCATCTTGCCACTGACCTGCACTAGTCAAGTCCAGGAAATAACAGATGTTAGTATCATGTCAGAATAAGAAATATATTTTGTTTATTTAAGGTCTTTTCATTTGCAAAGATTAGTTTTTTGCAGTGTAATATGTTTTTAATATTTTGGGATCTTCCTCTAGCCCTTCACTAACCTGATCACCTCACTTAAACAATTTATGTGATTAAGAAATGATGATGTCTTTGAATTAGTCCTGATTCTGTATATTATCCTTCAGACTGACACTTGCAAGGATATTCCGCATAGCTGTCTATGATTTGTAGCCGTTTGTACATTTAAAGTTGTGCTGTGCAGATTTGATCGAACAGGTCCAGTAGATAAGCATTACTTTCTGAGGATTTGTACAGCATGCTATTACTTTGGCCACTAGATTTTACGCTGCTATAAAAAATGGGTATTTATTTAAAGATCTGTACTTTTTAAGTATAAAGCTATACATTTTTACGCCATAAATCTGTTGCACTGGTAATGCTATATTCCTGTGCTGAACAATAACAATAAAATCCTGCACCTCACTTCACTCCACTGGGTGTGCTTTGTCTGTGTGTTTAGGAAGCATGCCAGGGAGGACTGGTTGGGTTTTGTGTGTTGGGGAGCTGACTGAGTGTGTGTATTTTGCTTGTATATGTGTGTGTGTGTGTGTGTGTGTGTGTGTGTGTGTGTGTGTGTGTGTGTGTGTGTGTGTGTGTGTGTGTGTGTGTGTACAGTTGAGTCATGACGACTGTCAGAATTTGGCAGGCTGTGTAAGCTAAAACATGCAGCAGCTCACGTTTCCCATCAGCCAGTAGTCCCAGCTCGTTCAGACCAGTCTTTACTGGATTTGTTTTGTTTTTGTATTGTCATTTTTTCTCCTGGACTTCAGCAAAGTTTACTGTCCTTTATGAACCATATACACTTTACATTACACTTTTTACTTTTCAGAGCCGTGAGTAATTTCTGAGAGTCTTATTATAACTTTGTACACTATATAAACAAATGCATGTGGACATCCAAAACATGGGTATTACTGTGGAATTTGCCCTACACTTTTCCTGCTACAATAGCTTTTGTTCCTCTAAAAAGGCTTTCAGTAGAATTTGCAACAAAACTGAGAGGTTGGCTTTTGATGTTATAAAATAAGTTTTGGCTCACTTTTGGCATTCCAGTGCACTTTCAAGTGTCTGATTGATTGGACTGGTCAAGGATATGTGAAAGTTTGCCAAGTGGAAACCAGTGGAAACCAATTATGTACGGACAGAACCTTATAAACCTTATACTTTGATTACTGTGGCCTGGTTTATAACTTTAGAATGTGTATTGAGTGTCTAGGTCATTTACATTTACGTTATTTAGCAGACACCCTTATCCAGAGCAACTTACAATTGATACAGTCTTCCAATCCAAGCAATTGTGGGTTAAGTACCCTGCTCAGGGACCCAGCTGTGGCAGAAGTGGGATTTGAACCCTGGACCTTGTGGTCCATAGTCCAGTACCTTATCCACTTGGATTCAGTAGAACCTAAGCTAGGGGAAGCTGTAATAAAAAAAAAATCAAAAGACAATTAAGAGGGGAAACCTATCCAGAGTTCATGGAGTGCTGGCAGACCCTTACCATGGAAGGAGCATCAGTTAAACACTCATAGCTTGAAAGGTACCACTTCTGATCTGCCTCCCCTCCCTCTCACACACAGCTATGTGCTTGTGTGTCACACGACATGGCCAAAAGGCAATTTCAGGACATAAACCCAGGTCAAAATATGATGAGCTAGTGAATTATTCCTGCCCCACTTTTTATACTTGTGCATAAGGCTTTTGTAAAGTTGTAGTGCACTTGAGCTTTGATTAAGTAACATGTCATTATGTGACATGCTGAGAACATCATTTGGGGTGTCAGCATTTTTCAGGATCCAGCACATCTTGCTGATTTACAATTAAATTTAACAAACGTGGTAGCTAAGCAACAGTCCAGAGATTGTGCAGAGCTTTATACGAGAACACAACCTATCAAACTGCCTGTAATCAAATGTGCCAATAAAAAGAACCACTCCTGATTTGTTTACTGTGGTACTTTAGAAGAATGACTAGGCCATTTGAATCACCTTGACCTGCCTAAGCTTTACATCTGAAAGGCATCTGCCCTGATAAACTGATTAAATGGCTTAAGCCATTTAATGCAATGCTGCTATAAACCTTGCCAGGTTTGATTTACTGCTCCTAAAAATTGGTACATTTAAAAAAAAACAAACTTGGCAGCACCAAAGTAGTGAATGAACTGGATTTGAAAGCCATCGCCATGAAAACAGTGCAGTTCATAATCATGTCTCAAGATGTAGCATATCTAGATTATGAATGAGACTCCAGCATGGAATACAAGCATAAACACAAGTTGAATTCTTCAAAAATAAATTTATTTTTTGTGTATTCTCAAAACCATGTACAAAAACATAACATTTGAATATCAAATAAATAGGCACAAACATGCATGACAATGAAATTTTTGAAAATTAAAACATGGGGCCACTTATAAAGGAAAATTCAACTCATCCCAGATGAAGTGGCCCTTGAATTTAAAAAAAAAAAAGAAAAAAAAAAGTAAAATCAAGTTTGCAAAATTACAAGATAGCTGCCAGTTTCTGAAAGAAAAAAAAAAACAAAAAAAAACTGAGGTAAACATTTCAAAGCAGTCGACAAAACGGCACCTGACGGCTTTGAAAACTGCCTGAAAGAAGTGCAACGTAACCATTTAGCCATTTTTACCAAGTACATACAGCAGTCGGTGAACACAACACCCACATGTACCCTATGCTCCTTTTGTATAAAACACCCGTGACAAAGGATGAAGATCTATAACAATAGCTCGACTATTGTAGCAGACTTCTATATAAAACCAGTTATATCGTCTTGGTCATCACACAGCAGATTCACTTAATCCATGGTTAAGTGGACACCGATCATGTGCTAACCAACTTCAAGAGTTTCCTTAATTTGGATGTCCATTAAAGTCATTTTGTTCTCAACACTCTTCAATAAGAAGCTCTTCAGAACTATACAGTTTTCGTTTGATCACTCTGAATCCAGTGCTCAGTTTAAGGACACCGCTCACAGCTGGAGAGGATTTGCTACCAAACAGGCCCTGGATCTTGGGCCAGATTCCTCCCGACTCTGGTCGGAGGACGAGCGTGAGCTGGAAAGTGGGTACAACGCAGTGGTCAGCCACGATCTGGCCCGCACTGTGAAACATTTCACCTTGCTGTACACACAGATCGATGAGTGCTCCCCGCAGGCCACACGGTTCACTCGCTGCCAGCTGGACCAGCTCGGTTCCGATATGCTCCAGGAGCTTGTTGGGGATGAGGAGTTTCGAGCAGTGCAGAGTGCAACCTTTTGCTTCAGTCAGGCACAGAGCGATCTGTTGCACCATTTCTTTACAGAGACTCTCTTCTGTCGGGTCGTAGAAAATGTCAGCGTCAAGAGCAGACAAGTCGGGTAGCGATATAGAACCTGGAAGAAATGAGAAGATTTAGTGTTCTATATCAACTTACCAATGCAGACATAAAGCAGTGTGTGTGTGTGTGTGTGTGTGTGTGTGTGTGTAGTATATAAGGTATATTATGGTTAAGAATAATTATCAGCATTTGAGCTGGCAAATTTAAGGTCACATGCGCCTGTGAACCTTGTGACAGCTTATTGACAATGATCTGAGCAACAATAAGATGAAAGCAAGGCAAACGGTGTGCAAAAAACAGCAACTTACCAGCATCTGAGCCATCATCCGTGCTGTTGTGATCACAATCAGAGTCAATGCTGTTGCTGCTGCGCAGTTTGTGTGCCGGGCCACTCCAGGACAACCGATCTGGAGCCACATCGGTCCAAACACTTTCACTCAGGGTCTGCATGTCTCCAGCCAAATGTCTGCAGCTTCACACAAACTAATGTGCTTTAGTTCAAACCCTGTGAGAACAAGAGTGAAATTATAGATGTGCTTCCAAACAAGAAATCAGGTCTCTGTCACAAATGGAAAACCACTTTTAGGTTAAAAAAGGCAACATGAAAGGCAAAAAAATAAGCCATTTACAAGCTGCATGAAAGGGGGGGGGGTACATTAACTTAAATGTGATGCACCAGCTAACCCGTTCACTCTTTGCCTACAGTTTACAGCCAACAATTTGGGTGAAGGTAAATAAGAGAAATATGAAGTGTTTTAAAATAGCAACATTAAAATGCAAGTGTTTAGTATCACTTGGGAGGGTGGACTCAAAAGAATTCAGCTCAAGCTAAGCGAAAAACAAAACGTCTGTATTTAAAAACGGAGAGAAAAAATAAGAACACTGCCATGTCTGTAATGACAATACATACACGTATATACAACCACTTTTGATGATAACTTAATAATAACAACTTAAAAAGCTTAAATGGCTTTCATGACTTGGTTGTAACGGTCAGACAATGAACTAAAGATTCACAAACAATGCAGTACGCTACTTGTTTAAATAAAAACGAAAACGACAAAACGGATATTTATGCATTACGAACAACATTTCTGATTAGATGTAGGGCTGTTTAGACTGGAAGGTAAAGTACAACGTGTTGACAAACAAAAGGAAAAGTAACAAAGAACAATTTGCCAATCAAAATTTAAGCAAAACCATGTTTAAACAACGACACTTACCAAAATCGTGATATTATGCCGTGCTGTTCTTGTCTTCGCAGAATGTGACGAAATAGCAGGATTTTTCAGTAACTTTAGCAGCGCAGAATATAACAAAGAAGACAAAAGTCGCTCCTGTTTATCAGAGCTTTCACCAAACGCATCTGGTGCTTTCTGCAAACACTGATGTCATGCGCTAGAACAAAGCTCTTTATATAGCTCCGGTTCTCCGCAGTTGCACGCCCCCAGGTACCTCAGCCAATCAGCTGCCAGCGCACGTTCCGAGCGTTTGACTCTGCCCGGTAACACACTGAGAAAGAGACTGAGCGCTCTGTGAGCTGTTCTATTGTCTGCCGGGGAAGTAAAAAAAAAAACAGCTCGAGCCTTCTTATTGTCTCACCCCGGACAAGTCGGGGCAAAACTTGTCTGCTCGCGTCCCGTCTGCGTCGATACGGAGAGCACAGGTTGCATTCGGAGTGTACTGTATTTTACAAAGTGCAATTGTATCGTTTTGGTGAGTTTTTTAAACAAAGAGCAACAGTAAGAGAAGGTTGGTAAGCTGTTAGCATTACGAAAAGGCTCAAACATCAGGAAATGAAAAGGAGCGACAATAAAGTATAGTCAATGCAGTGTTAAGAGATGAGGGGAAACATGAAACACTGGAGATGAAATGTCTGCTCATGTATAGCTACATGGAACAGGATAAACATCCTGAAGTACTGCTTATATATGCAAGCTAGAAAAGGGACAGTTTCCACTGCATTTAAGTCTGGAACCGGAATCTTTCAATCCATCTAGTCCCTGATTTACGATGGTAAAATGTTCCAACAAATCCATCATTAGTTACATTTAGCATAAGCTGATGAGATTAATATATACTGTATATATCATAGGACAATAAATAAGCAGACTTGAAACACCAAACATGATTTTACTAGACGTTGGTACCTGTAGTTATGAACGTGTGATGACCAATACTCTATGAATGATTTGGCTCATCTGAAGCAAAAAGGAAAATTATATGACATTACATAATTTATTTCGGGTGGCTCTGTGGGTAGCACCGCTGCCTCACAGCAAGAAGGTCCCGGGTTCAATCCCAGGGTGCAGCAGCCTGGATCCTCTCTGTGTGGGGTCTGCATGTCCTCCCCGTCTCTGTGTGGGTACTCCGGGGGTACTCCAATTTCCTCCCACAGTTCAAAGACATCTGTGTTAGGTTAACTGGTGTCTCTAAAGTGGCCCTTAGTGTGTGCCCTGTGATGGATTGGCGTCCCGTCTAGGGTTGTTTCTGCCCTTGTGCCCAGAATTGTCAGATGGGCACCGGCTAGCCTGAGACCCCGTGTGGATTAAGCAGAAGATAATGAATGAATGAATGAATGAATTCATAATAGCATAGGCATAACCTGCCTTAAACATGCTCAGAGCACTTGCATTAAACTACATTGGGGTAAAATCAATTCTTATTCAGTTCTTATTTTATAATAAAGTGGTGAATATCTTGTGTAATTTATTGAATAATGTAATGAAAGTGAAAAACAAAAACTATTATTGTCGCGACCACAGCATTTGCTCACTGCAGTTCCCAGGGCTTATCACTCCAGTCACATAACGCACTCTGATTTCCTCATGTAGCACGGGAGAGTGTATTAGAGTATCGTACTGCGTATCGCTTGTCTGGGGAAAAAACTACATTTGGTACGGTTTGAGTACAGTGTCTGCTAAATGTGTTTTGCGTATTATATAACTCGTACTGGTACATCTTTCAATTTAATTAAACTATTCTCCTTACTATAAAGGCATCACGTTGTATGTTTTATTAACAATGGCACATTTTGGCTGTGCCTGAGGGAGAGTCGGTCAGACATTATACTCCCTTGGCACTGTAACAGTGATGGTTACTCTTACTGGCATCCTGCCATGCTTATGTCTGGACCCTATGTTAATCCCCCCTTTTATACTTTTCTGTCACTATCCAATTCATAAGAGCTCAGAGTTAAGAGCTCTGCTCAAGAACCAATCATTTCCTCTCTAATAGTCCTGTGATTTAAACTCACAGTCTTCTTCAGGACTACTTCAGGATCATCAATTCTGAGCCACCACTTCCCCTAGTATTTTGGTAGTGGTGCTGTGGTAAAATACTTTACATTCATTGGTGTAACGCTGTAATTTTCAGATTCAAATTCAGTAAGTCAATCGCCTTGCCTTAAATGATTTAGCTAGCGCACTGCCATGCTGCTTTGTAATTCATGCGGAATGGACATGGACAGGCTGTGGGTGCAAAAGAACATGCAGGCTGCAAAGGAGATTGTACGCTTTGATGCAATATTACATCACTCCATATCAGCCCTGCAGATACAGGCTATCTAGGTGCATGTGTACAGAGTGTACTATGGCTCGTACATCACAACCTGAGCCCAGCCTTCACTGTAAATATGTGTATAAACGTTCAGTCTGTTTTAAACTGTAAATAATACCATGATTTAATAAGCATGTATTGATTTGTCTGATCCATCAAGACTGCTTGTGAAGCCAGTCTTCAGCATGATGTAATGTTCCCTGGTTCTGTCTGTCTCAGCATTTTCTCATTAGTGTTTATCTGAGGAAGCTATAAGAAAACATTTGAGTACTGTCATATTAAGATAACTGGCCTGAAATGTGCTCAATGCCCACACGTGCAAAAAGGATTTATCTGGTGTGAAAAATTCAATTGGTGACCAGCGTTTAGTCACATAGAGTACATAGGTAGAAGTTGGTGGACATCTGACGTCCAAATATCACATCCAAAAACATGGACATTAATACAGTATAGAGTTTGAGCTCCTGTGGCTCAGAGTTAACAGTCAGTTGTTGGACACAGCAATCCCTGAGGACCTGTTTTTGAGTCTTGGGATGGATTTACAAACAGTGCACAAGTTGCAGTAACAAAACTTTCAAACCCTATACTGTATGAGTAGCACAGTATGAGGGTCAGTGCTGGGGGTGAAGGATCACATTTCATTGACAACGGCAACAACACTAACTCGAACCATATGGAAGACATGTTTGGCAATCTACGTGCGTGTCGTGCTTAGAGAACTATGAACTGTAACACTAATATTTTGGAGCAGTTCTCCACATAAGTCAGCACTGATTCAATATAATATTTATCAACAACAAAATGTAGTAATTTTCCGTTTGGTTCTCCATTGCCCTGAGAAGTCCTGAAGCATGACTGTAGGGTTTTGCTTCCATAGGCGATACGATAATTAACGAGGTTGAACATTTGGAAAGATAAGGGTCTTGACCAATAAATAACTCAGTAAAGGGGAAAAAAACAGTATGTAGAGAAACAGATGGACCACAGTCCATAATTGTAGAACTACTAAATGCCTCTGCATAGCAAGTGGAGGTGATAAAATGAACAATGAGTGCGTGTCAACAAAGCACTGCAATTTTCTAGATTTGATATAAAATGAGACTGGACAAGTATCTAATTGGCTTTCCTGGAATCTGACCAGGTCAGAAATTTGAGCATTTTCACCCGAGTCCAATGATAACGTGCTTTACATCACTCCAGCACACATTTGGAATTTCAAATCGTGTTACGGTAGTTGTGTGCATGGGAAACCAATGCATGGAGCAGTTTAAAACTGAATCTGTGTGTCTAACTGTTTTATGCTTGTGCTGTTGTTGCGCGAGGTTCGATGTAGTAGCAGCATTTGGTTTAAGAAAATCTGTTCAGTTTTACTCCTGTTAGTGTAAAGTTTGTTAAATCTCAGGCTTAAGTAAAGATGCACACAAACATAAAATAGCACCATAGACCATTAGTTCACAAACATACAGTATTACACAATATATTTATATATTCTATATTTAATTAAGCGTCCTATTTTTGTCCTTGAATAGTTGTTTATAGAAGAAGTCACGATAAACCTATTTGTGATTTACTTTAGGCTGTCAGTGTCTTTTCTGTACATTTTTTTGGCAGGAATCCAGATTTCAGATGTTTTGACACAGCTAGCGAAGTCTGGACATTTTCGAATTCCAGTTTGAATTTTACATCACTTATATAAACTTTTTCCATTTTCTGTTTTGAAAAATAGAAAACGTTTTTTTTCCACTGCAAAAATGTATTATCCATATATAATGTATGATTATTAAGTACATGCAAAACTTCTAAATCCTCATTTAAGAGTTATATATACTGCTCATAGAAGTTAGGGGATATATCCCATAATGAAATATGCCCCAACTTCTGTGAACTGTAAACTGGCTTTCTATAAGTAAACATCTGCAAGACAGGAAGTAAGCATTTACTCTTTAGGATCCAGCGATGTACGTTGAGGTAGAGCAACACCCTTTCATGAACAGAACGTGCTGTACTGTGCAGTCACCCAAGTTCCTCGCTGGGTTTTGCTTTCATTCAGATGCAAAACATCCAGCAGGACACACTGTCCTACAAAGCAAGTTTCAGAGCGTAGATTCAGGAAACGGTGTGTAAACAAGGCACAGCTGACAGCTAGTTCTACTCTCGAACAAAAACAAATCCCCCCCCTATAACCTGCATGCTTTTTAAAATTCTATCTAAAAGCATAACTATAACTATTATTAGAGCGGTCACTTTGCATACGGCCCATTTGTTTGGGGCATGTTCTGAACTGAGCATGGTGATACATGTTTTATGGTTTAGGCAAAGAATGTAGGTTTTACGTGCAATTTCCCTGCACCCCCTCCCTCTTTGTCTACTGTGTCTACAGTAACTGCGACACACACACACACACACACACACACACACACACACACACACACACACTTACCCTTTAAGAGGGAGGAGAGGAGCGCCTTACAGACCACAGCACTAAAATTAATAGTGACTGCAGCACTGTGAAACAAAGCAAAGCGTTTCTGCACACTGAAAACAAAAACAAGTACGGCTTTGTGCCTTACACAGAAGCTTAAAACATGACAAATAAGTGACATACATGCATGTAGTAATACAATAAAAAATTATGTTAATTATAACAACAATTTATATATTAAATTATGTTAAAAAAGACAAATATGAAGGTTTTCATGACAGGTTTAATGGTTAGGCCTTAAAATGGATACAAATATAACTGTATAAAAAAGACTTTAAAAAATAAACTGACATAAAACCTTTTTAATGTCATGAAAACATGGTCAGTTTAATAGAAATGTCTGTACTGGCACGTGTATAGATATGATTAGTTTTTCCACGGCATGAACTGCAAAATTAGTTTTAGGTCATTACTAAATTACCATTAAAAATGCAGAAAAGCTTCAGTGCTATTCATTTCAGCCTGTAGACTACACAGGATAGTTACAGTTCATTCTGACTTAAGCACATCTGTTGTATAAATAAATATTATGAAAATGGAATCTAATAAAAAAAAAAAACAACACAAACAAGCAGTCATGGCAATCAATGGTGCATTAATAATCCATAACAATATTCATTATGATGTTGTGAATCCCAAAAGTTGTTCAATAGGTTTATATTTCCACTCGTCCGCCTCCAGCTCCTCTACCAGGCCTGCCAACTTCTCCATCCGGGACACCTGCTGATCTGAGATCATGAGAGCATGAGAGGACACAATCAGAAATTAATGAAGCAGCTTGCAGTTTGCATGCTGTTTCTCAGGCACTGTTGTTCATCTGACCAGAAATAAATTGTTTGTTTGTTTATTTGGTTTGCTTAACGTCGCTATCGGCATCAGTGGCCATTGCAGTGACACGCACAAAGTTACATCTACACACAAGGTCATATCAGAACTAGTTACATACACCCACAAGTCAACGGCAGTTTAGAGTAATCGATTAACCTAATGTCTTTGGACTGTGGGAGGAAACCCGAGTACTCGGAGTAAACCCACACAGACACGAGGAGGACATGCAGACTCCACACAGAAAGGACCCAGGCCACTCCACCCTGGAATTGAACCAGGGATTTACTATGAAGCTCTGGTGTTTGGAGATTAACAGAAGCACACTCAGATATGATGAACCTTTTTGTTTCCAAATGTCCCCTCACGTCACAAGCATCTTTAATGTGTAACAAAGATACACAGAGGCCACAGTTTGAAAAATTAAATAAAATATTTATTTCAAAATTTACCACTTTATAGGCTAATTCTGCTATTTGTAAACAATTAATTTGTAAATAAATGCATTTTTAAAAATATCTTGTACTTGCATATGTATGAAATGCAATTTAACATGGCTGGGTTCTGTGGAAGACGTTAAACAATTAAATGTAAATACAATTTTATTTGTAAATTATTAGAGATAAAACATTTGCTTTTTATATTATATATTTATATTATATTATATATATATATATTATGTAATTCTGCATTTGATGTGATTATTTATCACTGTATGACTCCATAAAGTTATATCAAGTCGGTGGCACAGTGGTTCGGTAAGTAGCACCGCTGCTTCACAGCAGGTCCTGCGTTCAATCCCAGGGTGGAGTGGCCTCATGTGGTTTAAGCAGAAATTAATGGATGGATGATTATGTCAAGTCAGATGAATACCACTATACATACCACTACAGACTACGACAAAATAAAGATAATGAAATAAGGAAAATGTATACTGCAATGATATAACTACACAGCATAAAACATCAGTCTGCATATGAACTAAAACCATAAATATAATAACGTACAGAATGAGTGAATATCGGCATTATTTAGTCAGGTAAACGGTCACTGTAAGTTCTACTGTCCACAGTGGGCAAGTTTTGGTGGCATGGCATGCTCAGAGAACTGTGGTTTCTCCAAATAGCAGATTTACAGAAAGTAAATTCCGTTTAAAAAAAGGCTAGATAGTAATCCAGCGTAAAAGTTAGTTAGCATTCTAGTGCTAATGATGCTAATTGATGCTAATAACAAAAGAATATATATAGGCTCATTATATGGTCTCTATAACCTTCTTACGGTTTTAATGTCAGTTATAAAGCTGTTTATGCACGGATTGACCTACATAAGAAGAAGATAGTTAGGAAAGGTATTAACTAGGTGAATGGACACCATAAAGACTAAAAACATAAAACATAAAAAAAGTGGTCGTGTGCTCAGGTCATAATCTAAATCTCTTTTTGCTAAATAAATATACTGTTACCAAAAGGTAGGGGATATTTCATTTTAGTTAAATATTACCAAATGTTTGACAGCAGTTTATTATATATATATATATATATATATATAAATAAATATAAATATAAATAAAACGCACACGCGCACGCACGCACTTGCATTTCTCTCGAAAGAAGGAGCGATGTGAACACTTTAACCATAGGACTTAGCACTTTAGGACCATAGTGCTGAACAAACTGAATACTTATTCAGCGGACACTACACACTTTTTCAAAAAGCTTTTGGTGCTTTCAGTTCACATTCATTTACCACCAAATCAAACAACTAACTCAAGAATCATTAACCCATGACATTTATATCAAAACAAAAAAGCGATTACAATGGGAAAAAGGTCAAGGCTAAGAGAAGGTCAGGCTCTCCTAATGCTTTGTAAATGTCAGGAACGCTACATGAACTCTCAAACTACAACAATAAGCTTTCTATTATGTTTTTTTCATTCCACAATGTAACTCTGTTCATCCCTGTTCAGAGCCTATGAGTCACTGGGTGAAGGTAAGCATGCACCCTGAATGAAGTGCCAGTCCCTCGCATTCGTGGGCAGTCCAGCCTCTAGTCCTTCAGGTTAAGTGTGCTGTTGTGATACCTGCCCTGGCCAGAAAACATCCCCAGGACTGAAACTCAGGTCACTGTGGATTTGGGTTAGTGAACTGCTGTCATTACACAACCACACTGTCATTAAAATGACTCTGACTATTGTACTTCGCTGTCAGGATTGTAGTTCATGCTGGAAATGTTAAGATATAAAAACAATTACACTGACCAGCCACTTTATTACAGGTGCACCTGTTAATCAGCTTGTTAAATACAAATATTCAAACAGTCACATGGCAGTACCTCTGTATTTAGGCATGTAGACGTCGGTCAGGACGACAAGTTAAGGTTCAAGTCGAGCATCAGAATGGTTAAGAAAGGTGAATAAAGTGACTTTGAATGTGGAATATTTGTTGGTGCATCATACAGAAGCTGAGGTGCGGCTAGACAGTAAATCACTAGTAGTGACAAAAAAAAATTAATTTGGATTCGGTGTATCTCTGTATGTTTTTTTGATTTTTTTGCAATTTGTGATTTGGTAAGTAGTAACAAGGACCGACTATTTAAACAAGTCACTTAAATGTTGTGTCCGAACATACCTCGTCTCTTTGGCCAGGTAAAAGTGATGTTTTATTTTTTAATTTAACTTTTAAGAGCAATTATCTAGGCATGCAGTTGGCACTATGATTTCCTTTAAAGAGATTACGAGCTGCACTGTAAAGGAATTTGTTAGAACCTTTGCTTTAAATGTGGTCATGCTGGAAAATGGGGCTCTTACCATGTTTCACCTGTTTTAAAGTGGATGCAACTTGGTAACTGAACACAGATTCACAAAGAAATCTGTCTGAGCCATCTGAAAAACAAAGAGCAAAACATTCAGGTTAATAACGCTGACTTGTTGATAGGCCGTGTTTGCTTAAGAAATGTACATACAGCACAGGGCGTGGACGAGCCAAACCACCTCTGTATTGGCTGCAGTAGCTTTGTGTTTGTGTATTCAGACAGATCGTGTTGTGTGATAGTGCTTGGGAACAGATTAAACATTAGTGAATAATACAGTAACAAAACCTTGTTACATAACAATCGCCCTACACTGATGTCGCAGCCAGAAATTAAAGCTCAGACCAGCCACAGCATCGCTGTAGCACTGTGCTCAATAGCGCGACAGAAATGGTCTCAGGCTGACATGCCACTGTTAGAGGAGTTGCTTCGGTATGGTATAATGACCACATGTAATTATTTATCAGTCTTTTATTTAAAATACAACCAGAAAATATGGACCGTTTGTATTTAGTAATAAGAAACTAAAACTAATTAGAAAGGCAGCTTCTATAGATTACACGGGCAAGAATTGCAAGTATTCTTCTCTTAAACTTGAACAACAGCAACCTCTGGCAGAATCTGGCAGCTTCATCTGGGAATCAAACTGACCACACTATAGTCGAAAGAAGCCACACTAAATACTGACCAAGTGAAATATGACTCTAATGTAAAAGTAGAATTGATATATACAGTGTATTCCAGGGGTAAAAATAAGCAAGGTGCTTTATTGTCATCTGTCTATGTGGACTATACTCTTTGCACATATGCATGAGCAAATAGGAGTATGAGACACAGATAGATACATATCTATTTATTTGTCACATATAAATTTGTAGCAGGTACAGTGTACAGTGAAATGGGGAGTGACTGTTCCATAGACTATGCCAATATTTAAATTACAATTGACAGTTCACACATAGATGCTAACAGATAGTTAAGAGAATAATATGCATGAAGAAAAATAAAGCTTGCAAACAGTGCATGATTTAGAAGCAATATAAAGTGTATAAAGCATATCTGTGCATTTCCATTGAGTGTTCGAATAACCTCAGGGTAAAAACTCTTCTTCAGTGTCTCTGTTCTGGCCCTGATGGAACGGAGACGTTTTCCTGAGGGTAGCCATTTAAACAGATAATGGTTTGGGTGCTGAATGTCCTTAATAATCTGACTGCCCGACGCCCTGCACCGCCTGGAGTAAATATCCTGACGTTTTGGCAGTGCAGTCCTGGTAATGCGCTCAGAGCATCGGATTACTGTTTGTAGGCTTTATGTGCCCTGAGAGCTGCGATTTCCGAACCAGACAGTGATGCTCCCAGAAAGAACCGATTCAATGGTGGCAAATCTTGAATTTCTTCAGCCTCCTGAGGTGGTACAAGCATTGCCGTGCCTTCTTTATCTGGGTGGAGGTGTGAGTAGAGAGATGGAGATGTCAGATCTTTTGGAGATGTGGACTCCCAGGTACCTGAAGCTGGTCATCTTCTCAACCTGTTCTGTTGATATGGAGTGGTGTGTAAGAAGTTCTCCTTTTCTACAAGTCTATAACCATCTCCATGTTCTTGGAAATGTTCAATTTCAGGTTGTTGACGCCGAACCATGAAGACAGTAGTTCCACCTTAGTCAGATAGGCTTTCTCGTCGGTAACAGAAGGCACCACACATAGGAGTAAGGCCATTTTCAGTTTTTATTTCCTGTCATATATGTTTGAGTTGTAATTAAAAGACTGATAAATAATGACATATTGTCATTTTACCATTGTTGAAACAAGAAATCTAAAATGGTGGTCTTTTACACAGTACCGTATAAAACATAACCAACACAAGGGTGTTAGTCGCTACACAGCATACCTTGCATTTATAATCCTTGCACCCTTAAGGCCTGAACACAGCTAAGAAGAAAGACTAAGCTAACACACACACACACACACACACACACACACACACATACATACACACACACACACACACATACATACACACACACACACACATACATACACACACACACATACACAGACACATACACACACACATACAGTCTCTCTGTGGATAAGTGACTCAACTAGACCAAACTAAGCCAAAATCAGAATAGCAGTAAGCTATTAGCAGCTATTACAGAATAGCAGTAAGCCATGGCATCTGGACACGTTATTCAGTCATGAAGAGGTTTTATGATTGAATATAAACACTCAGGTGCTTTAACTTAACTTAATTTAATTTACATCAACGGACTATTGGCAGCCCTGACCTAGTCAGCCTAGTCCTAGTCATTCTATAATCAAATGGAAGTATCCATTTGAAATGTGAAAGATAATGAGTGCTCTTTACTATCTCTCCATAGCGTTTCTATTCAGTAGCACCACATAAAAAAAAATCTGTCATCAGGCCACGGTGTACAGACAACAGTGTTATAAACATAAACCCATGTTTGTTCATGCACTTAATAATTCGATAAAAAAGGTAATAATTTTAATCATTCGAACTGCAGAAAAACAGAGTGTGTCACTAATCAGATCAATGAGTTTAGATGCCCTTTGGCAAGGAGATAATGGTAAATGTCTGGGTTTACATCTCTCAGTAATTGATAATCAGATTTCTACTTTGCATCCAGCCAACAACCTCACAGAAACATGTGATGTAAAGCTCAAAGTTATTATTTTACAATTCATACACTGCTACAAATCTATCCCTTAAGTTTTGTAATTATTCAAGGATATATTGTGTTTCAGAGTCTCCTAAAACATTTTGGTATCCATTTCGTGGGAGCTGAGTTCAATTCTAGGTTGCCAGATCCCACAAGAGACACAAGCAACAAGGTGTATGGAGACAAGCCCAAAAGAAGCAAATTAACTCAACCCATGAAGTGCCAGACTAATTTGAGCCCAATGTATTTTATGTAGTCTGAACGGTTAACATCTGTTTGTAATCTGATCTCCGTTCATATGTAGTTTCAAATCTGATTTGGATTTTGTAACTCAAGTATGATCGGTCAGAACCAGAGAAAACAGAACAGACTACAATCTAAGCAAAGACATGCAGTCACTGCGTCTCAAAATTAAGATTTAAAATAATCTTTTTAATAAATATTACTAATTATCTCTATTCAGTACAAATGAGTGACATGGTCTAAAAGAAGACCAGAGACAGGTGACAGACCTTCCATCATCTCTCCAGCTCCTTTTGGGTAGGTATACAGCACTTTTCTAGGAGGAATAAGCTCAGATGCGCTGAACCCAGATCCAGTGACGGAGCTCCCACTAACACCTCCAGCAGAGGATGATGAAGAAGAAGCTGCTGCCATTTGGCACTCAAGACAGTGCAGCTTTTCCTGTGTGAAAACATCCATACAGTCCATTAATCCACAGTCCATTAATATTTACACTAGCATGATTACAGGGAAAATATTATACAGTGCATGTATGTATGTATGTATGTGTTTATGTATGTAGCTATGTTAACTAAAGTCATTAAACTGTAGCCATTAAACTACACTTGTTTGTATGGTTGAACATCACGAAAGTTATAGTTCGCGGACATATATTTAGTTGAACTAAATTACACATAAGCCATAATTCAATAATAAACGTCACCTGAGTTTGATGTTGTTAGAGAGACAAGCGGCTTTATAGCCGCCTAAACACACAATGGAGCGTCTTTAGAGATGTTTTAATATTAGAATACGCACAGACATGATAAACCTACATAGTACTTTAAGCCACAACAATGTATATATTACTAAAAAGCGCGCATACCTCTTAGCCTTCCTATTAGCAATGCTAGTTCTTGTAGGATTTCCAAACACCTCACAGCGCCATCTACAGACTCGGAGCAGCAGCGCGTTGTAACGGGTGGAGTCTGATATTCTACGGATATTGTATTCGTATCAAATGTAAAAACGAAGTTTTACATTTAATATATAGTACATTAATATATATTATAGTACATATAGTACGTTTAATATATAATACATTTACAGGTGGTGTATTTACCTGAATTATAGAAAAGCATACTGACCATCATACATCTGGTATGCAGTTGTGTCTGGACATTTCTTTTTTATTTAATGACCCCATGGTATACATTTGGGAATAGTCAAAACTTCAATAATGTGTCGTATGGTATGGTATTCTATGGCATAACTATTTTCTCCGGCTCGATAGATGGTGATGGTGGACATGAACCTGGGCTTCCGACCGAGAAGAATCCTAAAGAAGAAGAAGCAGAGCCAGCGATTGAGGACATCCTAATGATACTAAGGTAGATATTTCTTAGGCGTCTTTATCAAATATTTATATTTTATAATTTATATACGTTTTTATGACTTCTACGTGTTTAAAATTGGATTATTTTAGAATGTGTGATAAAGTTTTGTTTTTAGGAGATTTTGTAGGTCTCCTGAACTTTGGGTAGGTCTATATTATTGATGGTAGCCCAGCTGGTGATGCGTGTTCCTACATCAGTAACAGGAGCAAGACTTGCTTTATTAGGGATTTCATTAACGAAATTATCAAGCTAAAAAGTAAGTACACTCCTGGGTACAAAATGAGGCAAAAAGTCTGAGAGTATGTGTTTGCTGCAGTACTGGTGTTTCTTTCATCTCTCTCTGCTTTCCACAGCTGGTCACGATATGCATCCATATTTTCTCTATGGGATTAAAATCTGGTGATTAACGAAACCAAAGTCCTTTATTTCCACCACACAGCTTGTTCAGTGCAGAGAACATGCTCCAACCACTGAGAATCCTTTACATTTATGTCAATTAGCAGACACTCTTATCCAGAGGGACTTACAATTAATACAGTCTTGCAATAATACAAACCAGGCAATTGTTGGTTAAGGGTCTTTGCTCTGGGATCCAGCTGTGGCAGAGGTGGAATTTGAACCCTGGAACCTTCTGTTCCATAGTCCAGTACCTTAACCACTAGGCCAGAATTATTCTGGCTATAATGTGCTACACACTTGTTCTTTTTGGAAAGCAAACTTGTTTTTTTTGCATAGCGTTGTATTATATCTTCTTGAAAAGTTGTGATGTTCTGAATTCCTGAGCCAGTTTTGTGAGAGATTTCTTTTGCTTCTACAAAACAGTCATTTTGATCTTCTGTCATCACCATTTGTTTATTTTTCAGATTTCCATGTGTGTTTCCATACTACCGTTTTATCCCATGCCATAGCTGTTCTGTTTGATTCGGTGACTAAGAAGATCACTGAAGTCAAGCCAGATTTATTTATATATTGTTTTTAGTGGTGCATTGTCTCAAAGAAGCATTGCAATATTATATTATCTTAAAAGACCAATCCTAAATTGACCAAGCCTAGTGTGACAGCGGGCAGCACGGTGGTTCAGTGGGGAGCACCGCTGCCTCACGACAAGAAGGTCCCAGTTTTAATCCCAGGGTGGAGCGGCCTGGGTCCTTTCTGTGTGGAGTCTGCATGTCCTTCCCGTGTCTGCATGGGTTTACTCCGGTTTCCTCCCACAGTCCGAAGACATGCCTGTTAGGTTAATTGGTGTCTTTAAATTGTCATTGACTTGTGTATGCAAACACCCCAGCCGTGTAACTGGAAACAGCTGCACGCCGGATAAATGGGGAGGGATGGAGAAAGCAATGGCAAACTACTCCACTATCCTGCCGAAATACTTCATAGATCACATTGATGAAAGACAGAAATGTGTGGAGATCGATAATCCATTAAGTGACCGAGAGTCAACTGCGACTGTACAGTTAATCCAATCCAATCCAGTCTAGGGTGACGGTGGCAAGGAACAACTCCCTGAATGGTGTAAGGAAGAAACCTTGGGAGGACCAAGACTCAACCAAGACTCAACCAAGACTCAACCAAGACTCAACCAAGACTCAACCAAGACTCAACCAAGACTCAACCAAGACCCTTGGGTGGCCTGGATATTAAGCTACTCGTAGATATTAAAGATGCATTATACGGTGCATTATCAAGCTAAAAGCAGCCATTAAATGCTTGAAATCAGCTATTAGTGTCGTACTGAGAGCCGCTGAGGTTTTCAAAATGACCAGTTTTCATGCCAGTGTTTCATATTGAGACTCTATGCAGTATGCTTTATATTATGATCCTGTTAGCAATGAGTGTGGCTCAGTTAGAAATGGTCCACAAACTTGATATAGTGAATGTTCATGAATGTTCAATATCACACGCATGTTTCTGTTCCTTTAGAGACTTGGATCATTATGGAGGTACTGCGGCCTGCACTCGTTAATATTAATGGTAGGATTTACCGAAAAAATGCTGTTAAAGAAGAACATTATGAAGATGATGAAGAGGAGTCTTTCACATACTCTGCACAAGGTTAGCCATTATGACATATTTTGGTTTATTACTTGTAAATGTAATACTTGTATTTCAAAACGAAAGATTACCAGGGTACCAAAGGAACCTGGTGGTGCAAAAGTCTAATACTTTTAATAGGTCTAGCTCACTTCTGCAGGGAAGCAGATTTGAGTCCCTGTGGTGACTTCTGGGCTAGTCAGGTGTAAAACTGGGAGATATTTTGGCACTGAAACGCATACCAGTAGATTGACTGTGATAGACCCAGAAAGTCAGGGCGCAGTGACTTTCATGCATGCTCTAATTGGGAAGCAAGTCCATTGCAGGGCTGGCTGGGGTCACTGTTGCTGTGTCAGGGATGATTTTCCTCCAGCCGGTCCCTACCTATCTCAAACACAGCCAAGCTGAAAGGCACCACCAAGACTTGAACCAGGGTGACCAAGGTTATGGACCAGTTGTAGCTGCTGCACTCAAAGGCCCACGTAAGTGGGACCATCATAGGGGCGGTAGGGGTCCTCTACTAAATGTGACTCAAAACTAGGTCCTTGCATTGGTAGGTTGGCATATTAGACGTGCCACCCAAGCACCATTAATTTGTTCACCAATTTATGTATGCTTAACATTTCTTTAAAAGATGTCTCAAATAGTTCATTGGCACTTATCGCAAAATAAACATTATCCTCCATTTGTCCATTGTATCCTCCATTGTATCCTCCATCTTTGTCATCTATTACAGCTGCTGATACATGTCTGGACGAACCTTGTGACTCTAGTAACATTGAGCAGACAGACCAGGGCTTCCGCTGTGCCATGGACGTCCCAAGTGTTCTTTACAAGTCAGTTTATATTCACTGTGTTCAACTGTCAATCTGAGCTTCTACGATTTGTGATTATATAGTGGTGTTCTTAACTAATGAATGAACATAAATGAAGGTCACATAGTCAGAGCTGTTCCTTTGTCCAAAGGTACATCATTGGGAAGAAAGGTGAGACCCGGAAACGTCTAGAATCAGAGACCAAGACTTCGATCAGCATTCCTAAACAAGGAACGGAGGGGCAGATAGGTTTGATATGTTTATGTAACTTGTTAATTAGGGCTGTCAGAGTTTTGGGTCTTGTGAAGTACCCATGCTCACCCATTAATAATTGAAGAATGATTCAAAATTAGGAAATGCATTCTGTCGAAAGCTTTTATTATCCACTCATATTGCTACGGTGTTGTTTCAATAGAACATTTCTTCAGGTTCACGGTGGAACAAGCAAAAAAAAAAAAAAGATCAATCTTTTAAGAGCTTTAGTGCTTATAGCTGTAGTATATTACCCTTAATTGATCCAAGCATACCATTACAAGTTACAAGGTGAACATCTGGATTTTGTTCTCAAAAATGTTCAGTGTGGTTTTGCAGGATGCCTTTCTTTCATGTGGGGAACTCCAAGAGAACAGACTGTACAAACATCACCTGAAACTATGTTCTAGTTGAACTGTGTGTTTGTTCTGTGGCTTTGCAGTGATCACAGGTCCTCACAAGGCAGCGGTCGCATCAGCTGTAACGCGTGTCGAGGTTTTGATCGAGAGCTTTCGCAGGAAGCAGCCGTTTACCCACTTCCTGTCCTTTGCTCTAAATCACCTACAGATTCAGGAAGGGTTTCAGCATTTTAAAGAGAAAGTGATGGAACAGTGTTCTCAGGTGGGTGGAAAGCCTCTTTTCCACATGCAGTATGGCGAAGAGGGGAAAGCAAAAGCAAAGCATCCTGTTTTACCTGCTTTACTCACATTTTTCCTGGTCAGGGACCGGGGTCTGGCCCGTCCATGAGCACAGAACCTGACATTTACATTGCAGACCCCATTTGGCATTTGAGCACAGGCCATTATGACAAAAACTGGTTCTGAGTTTTAAGTTTAAGCAAAAACCTTAAGCAGTTTTAAGTTTTAGGTACACCTACATTGTACTTAGATTCAGTACTAAACAAATACTACTGTAACCTATATACCAGTCAGCCCTAACATTAAACATGTGAAAGTGTGGGAGAGTTTTTTTGTTTTTTGTTTTAACCTTTACTGTAAGTTGCATATTCATTATAGAAACCATTGAGAGGAAGCTGTCGGGTGAACATTTGCATATTGCAGCCTCCAGCTTTCCAGCACTGTGAATCCGTTTCTATGTTCTTTGCAGGATATGGGGGTGGATGTGACTGTCTTTCAAAATCCTGCTAAGCTTCATCTCACTGTAGGAACCCTGGCCCTCCTAAACGAGCAAGAAGTGATGCGTGCATCCGAGCTTCTTCAGCAGTGTCAAAGCTTCATCAAGTATGTTTTCTGAAACACAAAGCACATGAATCTACAGATTGCCTTTACTAGCAGCAAATCTGGACCATTGTTACATTGACCTAGCCAGTGTTTTGAATTTACACTATATAGCCATTAGTCTGTGGACCCATGGAGCTTGCCTTGCTTTGCTCTAAAACAGGATTATTCGATTTTACTAGACTGTAAAGTAAAATGCTCAATGTTTTCATTTCAAGTCGTTACATTACATGTGTCTAAAGGAGTTCGAATTGAAGACTCTGTGAAAACCACCAATGTTCTTGATTCAAGTTGGCAGATCATTAGCTCTGAATCACAGGAGTTGCTCTGGTAGCAGTTCTAACTAATAAACCGTTATCTCTAGACTTGCTTTGAAAGGCGTTTTTCTTTTTTTGTTTTGTTTTGTTTGAACCTTTACTGTAAGTTTCATATTCATTATAGCAACCATTGAGAGGAAGCTGTCGGTGGACTTTGTTTAGCAAGGGCAGAAGCTTGATGGACTGACTTGTTGGGCAGTTGGAGACAAAAAGTGTCACGTTGAGAATCAGAGATGTTCAGTTCAATAACTACAATTCATTCCACTTTTTGTCCATGCCTGTGTGCTTCATATTATAAATCTATTGTAACTAAATGAAATATACTGCTCGCATAAATTAGGGGATATTTCATTTTGCAATATCCTGTCATTTTTGCGAGCAGTATAGATGATCCCTAATTAGCAGGGGTGTGTACATACTTTTGGCTGTATATTTTGATTTAGAATTAAACACAGCTAGAGCATATTTGCAGAAGATATTATTCACAGGTCAGTGCTGATGGTTAGTGCGTAATGGCTGCATGGACTCTTAAAATATTGTTAATGATGGTGTCTTTAGTTCAATTACACAAAGTCTTTTTGTGCTCTGTGTACATTCAGGGACATAACAGAAGGAAAACCTTTACCTGTGGACGTGAAAGGAATAGAGTACATGAATGATGATCCTTCCATGGTGGATGTGCTGTATGCCAAAGTCAGCGTTCAGGATGGCTCTGACAAGTAAGCAGCAAAACTCAGTTCTACATTAGTCCTGCTGAACGGTCCTTGGATCGTTCCCCTTTTTCCAGATGCTACTCTGTGATTTGTAGTTCCATCCTTGCTTTCTGTGTAGAAAATTACATGCTGAATTCTCACTCAACTCTGTTTATTCATTAAAAATGACCACCGCTACCATAGGTAGGTCTACTAGTGCATGTCATTGCACTATTTAATTCAGATTTTTGAGATGACTGTTATCACTTGGAGAGCCAAATAGAGGAGGTTTGAGAAACCGAAATGGCAGATACAAGCAGCTGATTAGAGAAGTGACCAGCAGCTATCTCAAATTATTACTTTATATTTACATCTGCATAATATACACTCTCTGATCATGTTCTTAAATACATATTGGTCAGCATGCTGGCATCATATGCAAGCTGTAGAGCGAAAATCATGGGGAGCTGCTGATTAACAGCAATCAGTAAACACTGATCTGCAACTTTGGCCAAACTTACATTGCCGGCTGTACATTTGATTCATTGAACATGCCAGTCATGATTCAAATACAATTTATTCTTAACCCTGAATAATTTTTTAAAACTGTAGCATTGAAGTATGGGTTATACAACAGTTAATTTCTCAAATGACTTTTTACAATGGCTACAGTTTTAAAGTTAATCTTCTTAATCTTGGTCACTGAGGAGGATGGATTTTCCCATCTGAACCTGATTCCTCTCAAGGTTTATTCCTGAATGGTCACAGTGATTTTTGCCTTTACTATGTTCTCTGACTTGCTCATTTGGGATATTGACCCTGCTTTTGTGAAACTGCTTTGAGACGATATTTATTGTAAAAAGGTGCTATACAATTCCATGAAACATTAATTAAAATTCAATTTTACTTTATTAAACTCTGTGTTGTGACAGTTGTGTTACACTAATTAGATCTTAAGATTGCCTTTATGAAATTACATTATGAAATTCATCAGTTTTAACACCAAAGAATGATAGTATTTTTCTTTTGAAACATTATTTACTGGATCATAGGTTCCGTGATTTATTTTTTATGGAAATGTGCCATTCATTAAGTGACTTACTTTGTCTTTGTCGTAGACTGAATTCTTCATTTCTGAATCCTTCTTTTGGTTTACCACCATATCGTTTTGCATAGTTGTTTCAGATTACAGCCTGAAATCCAAACCTATCCAAAATATTTCGGAGAGTTCACTTGTACTAGCTTTCTAAATTAGTAATTTTGTGATGCGTATATATATGACAGATTTTTATTTCCAGTTATTATTCTTAAGATCTCGGCTATTAAAGCGAATATACTTTGATTGGATTAATTTTAAAAGGTGCATCCTTGTAATTAAAGGGTATGGTGACATTTTATATGAGCTGTAATCTCCAGTTTTCTCTAGTTTAATAACTATTCATGTTAATGTGCTCATGGTTCTGTGTCTAGGTTGCAGCAGATCGCAGACAGGCTGGTGGAGAGTTTTGCAGCAGCAGGGCTGATGGTGCGAGAGTGGGACAGAGTGAAACTTCATGCCACCGTTATGAACACGCTATTCAGGAAGGATCCCTCAGGTGTGTAGGAATTGGTGATCTGGCAAAAAATTCAACATCTCAAAAAACTCGATCCATGATATTTATCTTGACTCTTTGGCATGATTGTGTGCAGCTATTAAGCCATTTTCCACTAATAAAAAGTATTGCAGAATAATAATATACAATAACAACTTTCTATAATATAAGCATAAATTAAAATTAGTCTCCAAAAACACATTGTTGAACTTCGTTGTGTTTGCAATTAAAAATGTATAATATATTTTTTTAGACACCAGCTCATATTTGTTTTGGCAAATAAATGAGAATTGTATTTAATGACTCATCTAGTTTTGATATTGTTGCGTCAATGCAGCGGTTCCCAGACTTTTTCTGTAGTCCCTCTATTTTGTAGATCAGAATGTTGTGAGCCCCCAAACCCAAGGAACATGATTATGCTAAACATGACTATTCATTTGCCTTGCTGCAGTGTCCCAAAGAAGACAAATGCGGCGACTGCATCAAAGCAAGACGCCGTTTATGAGGATAGGTAGGCCTTAAACAGGGTCAGAAACAGCCCAGGTCTGAAAATGGGAAAATTTATGTAGACCCAAGCCAAAGGAAAGAGACGAAAGCTGAAGCCGGAATAGGATTTAAAAAACGGGTAATTAATGCAATACGCAAGAGCAGTGAAATCGTTTAAATACTTGAGAAAAAATAAGTGACTTGGCAATGCGAGAGAGAACGAATATAGATAGCAAAGGAGAAAGGACAGGATGATGAGCCACAGGTGTGGAAGTTTAGAAGAAAGGAGAGAGGGAACGTGGTAAAGGGTAGGAGCGGTCTGCTGAGATGGCTGCAGGTCTGACAAACTCTCGATGCTGGGAAAAGCAGCAGTGCTAGGATCCTTAAAAAGCAGCAGTGCTAGGATCCTTAAAAAGCGGCAGTGCTAGGAACTCTTGGCCTCGGTAAGCCAGTTATCCCTGTGTTAACTTTCAGCTCTCTGAAATTGAAGCTCATGCATTCTTTTGCCCTTCTGCTCCATGAGAGTTTTCTGTTCTCCCTGGGTTCACCTCAGGACACCTGCGTTACATTTGACAGGTGACAGGCGTACCACCCCAGTTAACCTCCCCACCTTCCACTGTCCCTGGGGAATATCAAATAGAACAGCATCTGGTTCAAACACACTGGGTTGCCATTCAGCGCAATTAGAGGAGCTCTTAAAATAATGGGTCTCACCATCTCATTATTTAAGTAGATCGTGGTGAACTTTTAATCTTTTGTCACCCATTTTAGTGCAGAGCCTCTAGATATCACACTGCACTTTCTTAGTACTTTCTCAGGTCATTTCTACATTTTTCTTTGAGTTTACACTGAAGTCGTCAGCAATTACGGATATCAAAGTCAATAGACTAGAAATTCTTTATGGCTCCATTTAATTAAACACATTTGTAGTGTACCCTTGGTACTGATCTAGTCTTTGGTCTGAAAGATTGTGGACAGACTTATGTATGCAGACAGTTCTGGATGTCACACATACAAGCGTAAATGTTTTTGAACATCTGTCCTGACGTTTGCACATTAACTCACAAGGAAAAAAATTACTTGTGATCTTTGAATCATCTGATAACCCTACTGAATATACAAAGTGGAAATCTTAGCATATTATATATAAAGCTACTACTGTATGAATAGGAAGTCAATTTTTATTTGTCAAATGAGCAGGCTGCCTCATTTACTGCTATTAATCAGGCTTTTATGAAAACAGCATTGACATCTTGTCACCAATTTATTGGTCAATATGTGAGCTTGCCAGCACATGATACGTGTTATTAACCCTGAATTTGGGAAATTAATATCAGCGCTTAAATAAGGCAATGGAAATTTGCTAGCCAAACACCTCAGGGTCTCAGGTTCGAGTCCTCACGGTGCCTTTCGGACAGATTCGGGTGACACAGGTTCACTGGCTGTTCACTGGCTTCATTGGCTGTATCTGAGAGGACTTTGGAAAGGGTATCATTGTCTGGCTTTGTACCATTGATTCCTGCTGCACCCAGTGATGGAAAGGGTTCAAGTCCAGATAGCGTTAATGCCAGAACCTAGTGAACCACGTGTAACTAGCAAAATAGGGTAGACTTATCACTAAATACTTAGTATTAGTATTATTAAGAGAAAAATCTGACCAAGCACCCAGTAGTTAACAATTAAAAAACCCTGATTTTAAGCTCTTAAATGAAAAAAAAAGTCTGTGACAGAAATTCATAATTGCAAACATGCTACTTGTCTGCTCCTATGTCCTTTAGAAGTGAATGTCTGTGCAGGAAAATGATTGTGGGATTTTTTTGTGAGTAACGCAGTGTGTTTTCAGCTCTGTAACAAAAGACTCGTTCAGTCAGTTTGTGGAGGGAAGCCAAACCTGCAGTAACAGCTACATTCCTCACAAAGTCCTGTGTACCCACTCTGATACAGGGCGCTGTCTCAAAAAGTGTCTTTTGTTGACGTTTGTTGTTATGTAGGTAAATTTTATGTTAATAATAGCAAGCGTCACATTCAGGCAAATCGTGTTGCAGAGGCTTTGCGAGGGCTGGAAAATTACAGGATGTGCGCTTTTAAGATCAGGGAATGTTCAGATGCTCCAGCAATTTCAGCCTTTTATATAGTACGTTTTTACCAATTAAAGTTTTGCATCTCATTTGCATAATAGAACAACTTTTTGACTTGTTGTTTACTTTTCTGATTTTGTAGGTTAATAAAAAGGATTTAATGCTTCTTTTTTTCGCTTCGTATTCATTTTGATATATCCCCTAATTTTTGTAAGCAGTTGTATATGGCCTACATGCTTGTTGGTCATTTCATCATGTATACTACCGTCTGTGTGTCTTCTGTCTCACATGTTGTAACCTTGCTTAAGGGCACCCTGGGCATGATGCCAGTCTATCACCAGGCTGGGGAGAGGTCATTGCTGCATGCCCTGGCTCTCCTGCCCTCATTCAGATGCAGCCAGGCATGTGTGCATATGATAGTGATGCTGCTTCTTGCCCTAAATGCTACAATATAAAATACACAAACATTGCATTGTAATTTAGAACACCCTCTACTGCTTTTTTTAACAGATTGCTAAATGGTATAGTAGGTTAGTGGACTGGAAAGCAGCTTGGGATATTAAAATATGTCACACATTATAGTGGCAATTTGCATGGTGGGGATAATTTTTGAATATATCAGAAAATAGTTATGCTGTAGTATGCTGTATGCTCTTTGTTTCACAGTGGAGGATAGAGGAGGTCCTGGAAGGATGAATATAAAACACCGAGAAGCTTTTGATGCCAGAAATATTTTGGAGGTGAGGACTGATGGTTCACTTTTATAATACCATAATGAGTAACAACTTCAGCTATATGTATGTGCTAATAAATCTTCAGCTTTTCTCAGATAAATGTCTCATGCCAATCATTAAAATATTGAATCATTGTAAATTACAGCATAAAGTATTTATTACCGGGACTTAGTTATTCCGTAAGATTATTTCCATCATGGTTTACCATTTTGCTGCATCCCAGTTCACTGCCACTCACGATGACCAGAAATATGTTTTTGAATGAAGGTAAAAATCTCATTAGGTCCTTTCATAGGAAACATCACGTGCAAGCTGTTATGTTGTGTCATGTGACTGGGTTTGAGAATGTGACCGAGTCTGCTGTGTAAGGGCAGTTATACACTGCATAACTGTATAAATTCATAAAATATTTCTACTACCATCACCACTTTTGCTCTATAGGCTAATTGTGTAAATACTATGTTGATTGTAAAGAATAGTACATAGTGGGCAGTTTCAGGAACAGCCTATATCTATTCCTTCACATAGTCAAGCAAAATGTGCAATAATATATTATTATATATATTATCATTTAATTTCCACGTTAGTTCTGATCAATCATCTATGCCGTTCTTAACCTGGCGTATCCCCAACTTTTTTGTTTTAATATATATATGCGGTATGAAGATTTGATATGGAGTAGAACTGCAAATAAAATATCTGGCTGGTCATTATGCAATAGTAACTATATGATGTTTCTGTAGCTTATCCAAACGGCTACAAGCATTTAATTCTGACCTCTTGCTAAATGTTTGTAGAGCTCTCCTCATGCACACTCTGGGGTCATTTGCATGTCATGTCCCCTACTGGTGGTACAGGAATAACACGTTGTTTGTTGGAGTCCCAACAAGCACATACTGTTCAGCTGCAATTCATACACTTCCAAGAACTGGAGATCCTCCCTCTGGTTTCTAAGAAATCTTAGAGTACATGAAACAACAGTCATTTAGTATTTCTGATCGCAATCACTGTCATTCTGATAGATTTCATTAAATATATGTCAAATTGCTGCAGCATGATTTGGTGTTTAGTCATTTTCCAATGTTACTAGTAAAAGATTGATGTTTTAAAAGACAAAGTTAGACATCATGACTGTTGATGCTATTGCCTTTAAGAATGGTTTGTTTACAGGTATTGCATAATGGAGTGGTGGGGTGGTGCTGCAGGAAGTGTTGGGAATTGGCTATGCTAAATTGCCCTTAGGTCTGTGTGTGTGACTGCACCAACTTAAACATTCTCTCTCTCTCTCTCTCTCTCTCCCCCCTTCTCTCCCTCTCTCCCTCTCCCTCTCTTTCTCTCGCTCTAGATATTTGGCAAGTTTCATTTTGGGACATGTGATCTGGACTCGGTGTATTTATCACAGAGATTCTCCTCTGACTGTACAGGATATTACTCTTCTGCTGGTCATGTTACCTTCTTCTGACCCACATCTGCTGTGGATGCACACATGCACACACTTTATGATAAACTCATAGTGAGTATTATTAATTACAGATAGATGTGTGGACAGTTATGGGAGCTGTTGGATACTTTGTATGCTATGCATTCTGGGGCTGATTTTCAGACTGGCATAATGTTTACAACCAGTAATTGAGTTTCACTTAGTTCATTTTCCATATTCAAACGGAAAGAGTTCTATTGGTTTTCAGCCAAATGAGGCTACCATATTTATACTGAAATAAGGTTCAAGTCAGGCTGCGAGTGGAGACCAACACAGACAAAAAAAGCTTAGGGGTTGCACGTGGCTCACAATGTCTTAAAGCTTGTGGCTTTGATTTATGTAACAGATGATGTGATGAAAATGAGGGACCCATGATACTAACATTCATTCATTCATTACCTTCTGTTTAATCCACACGGGATCGCAGGCCAGCCAGTGCCCACCCAGTCACACATTAAGGGCCACTTTAGAGACACCAATTAACCTAACACATGTCTTTGGACTGTGGGAGGAAACCGGAGTACCCGGAGTAAACCCACGCACGGGTAGGATCCAGACCACTCCAACTGGGATTGAACCCAGGATCTTTTTTGCTGTGAGGCAGCGGTGCTACCCTTGGCACTAACAATATTAAGAAAATGCCTCTTCTGTGGCAGTCAGCACAGGCAGTTTGAGCAGCTTTAACAGCAGCATAAAATGATTGGGCTGTGGAATTATTTCACAATTTATAGACACATTCGACAATTGGACTCACTGAGAGATAGTAAGAACTGAAAAGAATTGTCATTCAAAAGTCAATAATAAAATGCGCTCAACTGTTTCAGTGTTTTCAGTGTTTCAGTTTCAGTCACACATTTGAATAGGTGTTTTTTTTGCATCTTATTAACTGATTATTCCCCCACTTAAAAATATAGTCTTCAAGTTTCCTGGATCCTTCCGTGCTATTTTGACCACAACATAAGGATATGAGATTGATTGCTTTGTGATGTAATACATTTTTTGTATTTGAGAGTACTTTGGGTTATCTGTGCTGCATCCATTTGTTTTACACATTTGTTTCGGTATTTCAAATTATTGTTATAGTTTGATTATTTTAAATGACTATGCAGGGAAATTTGGAAATCTAATTGTTTTATGCGAGTTCAATATGATAAAAGCTTACTTCTCCTCGTTTAGTTGCATTATTCACTGTGTGTATCTGCTGAATTTGCATTCAGTTTTCAATCTCTGTTTCTTTCTACATTTTGGGTAGGTTGAAATTAGTGTCAATTGTATTTTGACTAAATCATTTAACAATTGCCTGTCAATTTCCATTATCCAAATGTACCGTGCTCCTGGAAATGCCTCGACTAGGCAATAGCTCTGTATCAGTGGCGGCTGCTGGTCTTTCGATAATGGGAAGCCCATGGCCAGCTTGCAAAACAAAATTGATCAAATAATTTTTATGTAAATTCTGCCCTCTGTTCCTTTTTTTCCTTTTCTTTACCTGTTCCTTTCCCCTATTTTTTCCCCCCACAAAATCAGTCATAGGTGTTGTTGAACTACTATGAATGTGTTTTATTTACAGTGGAAAACATGAGCAATGGAAATGGTCATGTCATTTCACCAAACAAATACCAAGAAATTGGTTGCAGTTTGTCTTTTGACTTCTAATCTGCAAAGAGCTCCCTATGATTAAGTGACGGTGTAGATCTCAAAACAACTGTCAATCAAATGGGATTCAGCCTTTCCACTGATCCTCTAATAGCAACGCAGAAGCTCATCGTCCAGGCCAGCCAAGGTCAGCTTCATTCACCCCCAGAAACGCTGACAGAATTAGGGTTCTGAGGCAATGGAAAAAAAACGGTTCCATGTAGTTTCATTGAAGTGAATGGATGCTCAGCTTTTATTGGCAATAGAATATACAATATTTTTATGTCATTGATGCTACAGGAATGTACGAGAAGTTCAAAATCAAGTTAGTTGATTTGTGATAAGTAGCTGATTCTGAACACACTCGTCATCAAGATGAACATGTTCTATCACATCTGTAGTAAATGAAAAGATACTAGAACTGTATATATTTGACCATTTCATTTTTGACATTTTAGGGGACGCTGAGCCTCCCTTGCAGTCTTAAAGAAATCACAGCTGTCCTGTATCCATTATTAGCATAGCATATAAAAAAAATTGACTCTCAAGACGTGCGTTTTCCATGTGTGAAGACTGGATTTGCACAGGCCAGCAGGGGGCATCATGGAGCGCTAAACCAAAGGATCACAGTAAAAAATACAGTATCAGAAGGGAGAGAGGCCTGTACGTTATAGATCATTCTGTCTGGCACGACTGGTTATTTTTACACTCCATATAATTTTCTGTGTCAGATGAGCGTCATTGTGGAGATTTTCGTTGCCCATGAAGACAAAATTCACAGCTGTTCTAACATTTCTGCCAGGGAAGTGGACTTTAAATACATTAGCCTTTGACCATTGGCACCTTGGGGCCTATTACATACTAATGTTCTTATAAATTAACAAACCTTTTGATGGGCTGGGATTTGTTTAATGAGGTGTTTTAGACTATCCCTTTGTAACTGTGGATTCAATTTGATTAAGTTTGAATTAGCAGATTTCAGTTTAGTGAAAATATACTGCTCACAGACATGAGGGGATAATTTAAAACGAAATATCCTCTGATTTTTGTGTGCAGTGTACTTTTGTCTTGTGCCATTTAAAAGCTCAGATGTGAGACGGCCAGCTGTGGAAGAGACATGTGTTTGTATTGGAATGTTACCCATTAATTACATAATAAGGACTGTGGAGATCTTTTGTGCTATCTTTAGAGAGGACCATATTTTGGAAGACCATGACTTATTGCAACTCTCAGACTTCACTGGGTGATATTAATTTATAAAACAACTTAACTTTGCTGTCTTTGTTTTTCTAAAAGATACTGACTGACTCAAATCTACTCAGTTTTGTCTCATTACTGCATGTAAACCTGTTCAGTCACATTACTGCCAAAATCTGATTTGATCACAGATACCTGATTGTTTTGTTCATCAAAAACAGCTCTCTTACCCTGCCATCTCATTGTTTCCTTCCAAATTCATCTGCTTTTGTACTGTTTGGGATGCACGTTCTTTTATTTTTCACTGTCTGATTCCTGACAAGAATATCATCTCTCAAACAGAGACATTTGCATAGCCCTGGATGAAACATTTTGTCGTCACTTTCATCTCCCTCTCACTCTGTCTCTTTCTTGCTATCAGTTTGATTAGTCAGTTCTCCTTCTCCTGAGACTTTAGCTCTCATCCCAAGAGGACTGATCTTCCATCTCGTCTTAGAGGTCGTGATTAATGAGCTCATACTGCTGTATGCCTCCATTTTGGTCCTGTTCTAACATCTGCTTTCGATTCAGACATTGGCTGCACCGTAACTGAGGATGTAACTAGTAGAGACATCAGGACTTGTGTCCTAAATTGAAGTATTTCTTCTCCCTGCATGTGTCACTTTCTGATCACCCTGCTTAATCATCAGTAAAGTAATCAGCAAGTGACAAGGAAGTGCAGAGATCAGCATCAGCAGTGTGGTTGTGGGCTTAGTAATTAAGAAAAAGTCAATAATTGCAGTAATCTATAGAAATGGTGGTCAGGAGCAGGAGTAGCCTCGTCAGATCCAGCATCTTTGGTTTGCCACATGGACACATGCAAATATAAAATATGATGGCACTTTCTTTATAACCTTATGGGGAATCAGGGTGTTTCTTCTGTAAACGTACAAAACAAACAACACAAGAATTATTGTTATTAGACGAACTTTTAAATATATAGAGTAAAATACGGAATACACCTCTGATGTAGCTTTCTGTAAATTGTCTTATTCCAGAATTGTCTGGCCTCAGACAGGGCTGCCAAACCGTTGGAGCACACGGTGTTGCCAGTTCTCATTCTATGTTCGAGTGTATGTCAGAGTTCCTTGCAAACCCACATTGACATGGAGAGAACATACAAACTCCATACGGTTTGTGGCCAGGCCGGTTCTCAAACCTAGACCTCTGGAACTGTAACATGCAAAATCCACATAGGCACCAACCAGGCCAGAACTTGAGCCTGGGTCTGTGAATCTATGAGGCGACATCATTACCCACGGTGTGACTATGCAGCTCTATAGTCGTTTAAGTTTTCATTTTAGTATGTTTTTATTTTTAAGACTATGATTTTGGTTTCATACACTTCATCACTCTTCAGCAAACTCTAGAACATTCAAAGTCTTCATAGACCCACAGACTTCACAGACAGATTACACGAAAGGGAAGAACTGCATATCACTGCACCCTTGTGGATGTTCTCGGTAACGCATTGACAGGGATAATAGGAAACAAAATAGACAATGTGAACCTGTATGTGTAGTTATGATTTAGGCAACCATGGTTCACATAGACGTATGGTTTAAAAGCAGTGTATTGGTGCAGGATCTTAAGAAGGATCCTCAACTGTTTACTGGTGTGTGTGTGTGTGTGTGAGAGAGAGAGAGTGAGAGAGAGTGAGAGAGAGAGAGAGAGAGAGAAAGAGAGAGAGAGAGAGAGAGAGAGAGTGAGCATGTCAAACTGGAAGAGAGGGCTGAACATTGACTGTTCAGGAGGGTGTATGGTCACCCAAGAGTGCCAAAACACACTGACAGTAATGGGGGACAGGATCAGATTGTTCTTGTGGGATCCTCTTCATATTCATTTTCATTTCAAATATCCCTTAATTATTGTAAACAGTGTATATTAATAATGTAAAATTTGCCTACCTTTTATCTCGTTGTAAGATTGGACATAATCAAAAATATATTAACAACTGAATCTTTCTTTCTCCACAACAACTAATCATGATATTGGGAAGAAGACCAGGATTCAAAAGTAAACACACCTACAGCTGATATCAAGCAGTTTATCAGTGTTATGGATGTATGGAACATAGATGCATTTTTGGAGGACAATAAAAAGTTAACAACAACAAGCTAATACATTGAAAAAAGACTGCAGCAAACACAACTATACTGTATTTAAACATGTATCCGTTTCTGAGGAATAACGTCTATCAGACAGATGAAAATCACTGAATGAGGAATTCACCTAAAGATGAATGGAATACATGGCTCTACCTTCTGCAGCTTAACCTAGAATTCACAGGGTGCAGGTGAGCATGTACCCTGAACAGGCAGGGGTCACTGTTGCAGTTCCGGGGGTGATTTACTCACTCAGTTCATGCCTGTGTGATGCCTGACCAGACAAAAGGCATATCTGGGTCTCTATGGTAGTGGGCTGGGAAACTGTTGCACTAAGTGTAATAAGTGTAACTTGTGAAATGTGCAATTATACGTGTGGAAATTGTACAATGTTTTGAACTAGACTTTGCCCTAACAGAACGAGGGGGAACAATACTAATTACATGAACAAGAAGCTAAAGCATTAAAAAGAACATCATTACCCAGTACTGGATCTAGGCCACTTTAATTGTCAAGGTTAGCTTGGATGTTCTGTTGAAGAAAAAAAAAAGAAGCAGAAACATTAATAGTAACTTAAACGTATGAAAGATATTTGAAAACTGGCACACCTTACAAAATGGTCTTCAATAAATTCTACTAACTGTATATTATGGAACATGCGTTGACCCACTGTTTATAAAATCGTGCTTCTTAAAATCAGCCTTTTTCCAAGTTTGTCAGATGATTAAAATCTTTCTGATCACCAGACCTTTTCTAATGCAGCTTTTGTTTTAAAAAAATGTATGTGCAAGGTGTGCCATGGAACTCTGTTTTTGTGTCGAATCTTCTGAAAGGGTGTAACAAGTGTCTGAATTAATTTAGTAATCAGTCCTGTTCCCTATAGCTTAAAACGGTGGTTTCCAACCATTAGTAGAAATATTTTTTGTTACACATGTTAAATCGGAAAAATAGGAACTCCAAGGAAAAAAGGTTGGAACCACCAATTGTACAGAATAGTGAACAGGGGATGATTTCAGACACATCCTATAACTATGGGTCCTTCATAGGGCCAACATGTAATGATCCGAATTAAAATGTAAATAGTGACAAGAAGATAAAGTTTTTAACTATATTTTAGAGTGAACGCTTGAAAATAAAATTGGCATTAGTGATAGGAATAAAAATTACTATACTGTGTATAAAAAAGCCAGAATCCTAGCTCATTCCATACAGGCATGTACAATTCCTGACCTTGTCTTCCTCGTTTTCTCCCTCTTCCTTCTCGCTTCTCTTAAGCTCTGCCTCCACTATTTCATAGAACTCTTTCTCTGCACGGGCCACCAACTCCTCAGCGTTCTCCTCTCCCATTTTGGATTCGCCAGCCTTGCTTTGCTCTAAATTACTGCGTTCCGTCTCTCTGCAACGAGCCTTCAGAATCGTCTTCTGCTTTGTCTCCTGTTCGAACATCTGCCAGCAGACACCCATAAAACATTTGTTCTATATTCCTGGTACAACAGTAACACACACAAAATATCACACAAACACTACTCTTATGCACAGTTTGGTATTTATCATTTAAATGTTGATGACCAAATTTCCATTGCCATGCAACCTCACACAAATAGGATACAGAATTCTCATTAGCAGGCCCAGGGGCTTTTCTACTTGTTGTATTCGGGGATATTTCATTATGGGAGATTTCATTATCATCTCCATTCTGAAGTATCTCTTTTATCTCTTTTTGAAGTATATTCCCAATACAAACCTTCCTTGATGCTGGTTTTAGGTGTCCATCAGATCTTGTTTCCAAAATATATGACCAATAAGGCCTAATTGTACACTGCTCACAAAATTAGGGGATATTTCAAAGTGAATATGAAACGATTATAAAAAGAAATATTTCATTAAACAGGATCATGGGAAAAGTAAAGGAGAAGTCAAATAAAGTGGTTTGATTACGCAAATGAGATTATGGTGATTGAGAAGCAAGTGATATATTCATAGGGATGAACAGAAGCATGTCAGACTGGACGAGAGTTTACACATTGACTGTTCAGTAGGGTGTATGATCACCCAAGACTACCAAAACACACTGACAGTGATGGGGCATGGACAGGATCAGATCCCTGCACATCTGTTTCATTGCTGCTCCTGCTCCTTCTAGTCAATAAGGTCAAGTAGCAATCATCTCTTGCTGTTGTGGCAACCCTGCCCCAGTCTTCTTCATACTGTTCCACTCTCTTGAAAGCGATTCCACAGTCTGCTAATCACACTTTCATGTTCCAAGTGCTGTTGCCACTGTTGTTTGTCTTTGACCAGCTTCAAGGTGTCCTGTGACTATCCAAGCTTCACATTCAGACAAATTGCAAGGGCTGGAAAATTACAGGACGTGCACTTTCAAGATCAGGGAACGTTCAGATACTCCAGCACTTTCAGTCTTTTATAAATTGCATTTTCACCAAAAAGTTGTTTTTGCATCTCATGTACATTATAGATCAACTTTCTTGTGTAAGTCCTTGTGTAATACAAAACGAACAAATGTTTCTTTTTTATCGCTTTGTATTCATTTGGAAATATCCTCTCATTTTTGTGAAATGTACATTTTATACTTACAGCATTTTACAGACTCCCAAAGTGATTTACAGCAAATACAGTTAAGGGCAGAACCATAGCAGCTTTGGCAGTGCTGGGACTTGAACCTTTGGGTCAATAGTACTATAAACAATGTACTGTTAGTGATATGAAAACTATATAATGACAGAAGATTTTTGTTGTATTTCAAAATTGGTAACTACATTTGTTTTAAATTAAATTAAACAGTTTTGGAAATAACATTCATAATAGTCATGGATATCTGATAATAGTATAATATAATAAACCAAATTGTTCAGTCAGGGAACTGTTTTCTGTAGATTCTGGCTGAGACAGGAGTTATCCTAAGGTAACCTACTTTAAGACTGAGTGTGGGGTCATTCTGCTTAGACAACATGTCCCAAACATCTAAAGTCCCATCCATTCTAACAGTAAAGAAGACTGAAGGTCTAACAGGGCTCCAGCATCCATCTGATAGGTAGGCCATGTGGTATCTGGGAAGCAGAAGACAATTCTTTTTAGCTTTTTTTTTTTTTTTACAAATACATGGGAAATACACGGGGTGTAAAACTGATCAGTGTTTAGTATCAAGATTCCAAATGTAATTATTTATTTGCTTTCATGTATTTTACCCTGCTTTTCCTCATCAGGGTCACAGGTGCCTACCCCCAAAGAACACACAGTGCATGTGTAAAATTGACCCGAACAGGACAAAAGTCCATCACAACACCGGGTAGTGATTGCTAACACATTGCTAGCAGGTGATCCCTTGACCTTTCTCGCCCCCGTCAGTGCCAGCCCACTCAGCCTAGACAGTGGAAAACAGAGGCACCAGAAATGACTTTATTTATTTGGAATGTTTTAATCCTGCATTTAATCCTGGACAGGGTTATGGATTAGAGTCACAGTGATATGGTGCACAGGGTGCAAATGTAAGCCTGAGCAGGATGAGACAACAGTCCATCACAGGGCCAACAAAGTTGCTGTTGCTGCACCAGCTGGACCATCCTCCTCTCCTTTTTAGCTACCAGGACTCAATCGTGGGGCACTGTTGTGGTGGGCCCTGAGTACCTTTCAGAAAAATTATACCACTAAATATATCAGTAATGCACTGCTCACAAAAATGATGGAATATTTAATTAGGGGATATTTTAAAAATGAAATATCCCATAATGTTTGTGAGCAGTATATTAAAAGAATCGCTCTAGTAAAGGCAGTTCTTTAGAAGAACTAAGCTCCAGATGTTTAGTAAGTCAGTAAATGTACTTACGTAGTGTGCATTATAGGAGATTCTGGAACGTCTTCAGACCAGATACGGACTTTCCAGTCAGCCACGGTGAGGAAGTGCTTTGGAAAGAAAGGGTTCCTCTGTAGTGCACAAATGGATCCATGATGGCCACTGTATGTGAATGCAATCTTTGATGGCATTTCGTCTTCCAGGTTATATGAGACCACCAACCCCTGTACTGTCCCAACCATAAATCTTGTGGGCTGATAAAAACAAGTTCAGAAATGATGGAAACTAATCACACATTCTCTGCTTGTTATTCAGACCAAGACTTACCCTAGTCATGTCAAACTCCAGTGAGATGGCCCCCAGTGCGTTTTCCAGATTCCCCTTCATGCTGGGGTCCAGCACCAGCTTTTCTGTTGGCTTGCTCATGTTCCGAATGTCCCACCACAGTATCTAATCACATACACACACGTCTATGTAAGGGAATGAATCTGGGAAGCTTCCGATTATATAGCGCACACTGGTTTTCAAAATGTTACACAAAAATAATTTGGTTCACTCTTTATAATGGTATGACTATAATCACTAAACAATACAGCGCACAAGAAGAGAAAGAGCATGTACTGTGTCGATGAGTGTGCACTGACCTGACCATCGGTAGACGCTGAGCAACAGTGGTTGCCTGTTTTTGACGGCAACCAAATAACCTTAAACACTGGGTCTGTATGGCTGTGCTCGATGGTGGACATCTCAACTGGCCGGTTGCCTTTCCGTGTGTCCCAGTAGGCTGCAGAGAGGTCAGTCACTTGGCTCAGTGTTACAATATGTACAACTATGTTTCGTAAAATATAGTTTGTAACAAAAAAATTTGTATGTAAAGATGAATCAGATGAATACATTTTTTGGTCTTGGTTTTATCACACGCATCCTGTTCAGGATCACAAGGGTGGTTTCCAGGATCTACCCCAGAATTTAAAGTGTGTAGGTGAATGATGCCATGTGCATGGTGGCCTAATGTTCTAGACTGCTGTGTTACCCGAACTGCTCTAAATGTACTGTAGATTTCATATGTAAACGTGTTAAGTGGTTACTTACAATAAAATATTTGTACATGTAGTATATTTACACTTGTACTCAGGTGGCAAAGTGGTAGTTTTCATGTCCATCACTGCAGAAAGCAGGATGATTTGAATTCATGAAGTGCCTTCTGAGCAGGTTAGGCATTGCACAGTTAAGATTTAGTTAAGATGTCTGAGATGAGTGAAAGCTGGATGGAAAATATCCCCTGGCCCTGTGATGGACTGGTGTCAATCAGAGTATGTTCACTTACTGCGTCTAAATTCCAGAATAAGCGAGGTGAATATCTGTATATACACTGACTGGTCACTGTGAGATACTATTAGCTACACCTTTTCTAATCACATGGGATCAACTCAATGCATTTAGCCATGTGTACCTGGTCAAGACATGCTAAAGTTCAAACCGAGCATCAGAATGGGGAAGAACGTTCACGTGAACATGGAAGTGGCTTTGAACATGGCGTGGTTATTGGTGCCAGATGGGCAGGGACGCGATCGTTTTGGTCCTAATAACTGGCTGTTACAAGACGGTATATCATTTATGTAATATATTAAATGTTTATTAAACCTTTATTGTGCGATTTACACGTATGGCGAACGTACAAACAAGAACTACTGCTGCTTACGAACTTTGTTCATTGAAAAATAAATTTGCAACCAAGTACTCAGCATGCGAAGCATCTAACTAAATTCCAGTCAAGTGTGATCTGACGCATTCTCTTGACGGGCTGCACTTGAACAAAATCAAGCCAACAAAATCAAGAAAGTGGTGGGCCCGTTCACCTCCTGCTGGTTTTGCTCTTGTTAACACAGCTTTTTTCTGATTTCCTGACCTTTTGATAAAAGCATAAATTCTCCCAGGGATCCCAAAAATTCTCCCATATCTTGCTGAGCCGCTTTGTATCTGCTCTAAGTGGCGACTCGTGGCTTCTTTTTCTTATTCGCTCTTACGTTCTTTGGTCTGATTAAGCATAATTTCGGTCCAAATAAGCAAATAACATTACACGTATATAATAGGATTTGTTTTGGTACTTTAGGATTCGGTCCAAATAAGCAAATGGTCCCATTAACCAGTGGTCCAATTGACTGGATTCGACTGTATTTCATAAACTACTGATGTTCTGGGATGTTCCCACACAGCCATCTCTAGAGATCACTAAATTATAGAGGGTGGTCCAATGAATATATCCAGTAGGATAACACGCCATGTTGCAAAGTTCATCATTTCAAACTGGTTACTGAAACATGATTCACTGTACATTAAATGGCTTCCACAGTCAGTGGAGTGGGAGATTCGCATCATGCGCAATGCTGCATCAATTTGGACAAATATCTCTAAGGAATGTTTACAACATCTTGTTGAATCTATACCACAAAGCCTTAAGGCAGGTCTGAAGGCAAAAACTGGTCCAATCCAGTTTATATATATATATATATATATATATATATATATATATATATATACATACAGTGTACCTTTAACTGATGACAGGGAGAAAAAAATGACATTTACTTGTTGAGAGCAATCAGCACAATATATTGCAATTAATATTAAAACGCCATTTCACGCTCTCTGCCTCCTAGTCACTCTCCTAAAAATCTATTACATATCTAATTTCATTTTTCAATCTTGTGTAAGTGTTGGCATTTGAAATGTTACAGCAAACATGAACAGAACATTTCCATGAACAATTAATCACTGTGAAATGAGTGCTTAGGAAAACCCCCGAAGTGTCAAAATGAACTATTGATTAAAATGAATGTTTTTTTGATGCAGGTCAGCTCAGTTAATAAATTAGGAGAAAGAAAAAAAAATGAATAACCAGGATTAAGCAGCAGTATATTACAACAATACCTACTTTTGCATACAGTTTGTAAAAGCCCATATCAGAAGGACTTAGGAAGGTATAGAAAATTCAAATGGGGAAAAACAAACTCTGGTTCATTCGTCAAAGTTAAAGTTATTGTAATGAACACAGCTTGCATTTTACTTGCATTTTCCATGCCGTGATATGGGATTGTATATTTCATGTTTATTCATTGAGAAGTAACAGACAGCTGATTGCACCCATGACAGGTAAAGCTGGTTAGTTTTTCCCCACCAATTTGTCCATTATGGCTTCCTCCAACTAGGATCTGTCCATGTGAAGGATGGTTTTGCAGGGATAACAAGGGAGAGACAGGTTTCACTGCCATCACTGGGGTATTTGGTTTGCCTGTAAAAAAAACAGAAAGAGTGAGATAGACAAAGTGTTCACTGATCACCAGTAAAGCATCATTAAATTATACAAGCTGACATGGTACTTCACAGGGTCAGGCAGCTAAAATGCAATTAACAGTGTTAAAAAACATTGCATATATTTTATCATTGCAGGCCCTGTAATGATTCATTCAGTATATGAATAAATGTGTAAGTAAGTTTTTTAGTAGTAAATTTTAATATTATACTTCTGACTACTGACTTCTGTGTCTGCATGTTCTCCCTGTGCTTGAGTGGGTTTTCTCTCATATTCCAATGCCTGTTAGGTTAATGGGTGTTTCTAAAGTGTCCTTAGTGTGCGAAGGTTTGTATGAGTGTGTGAGTGCCTGTCCAGGGTTGCAATCTGCAATCTAGGGTTTCTGCCTTGCAACATGGGCTGAGGACTGGGCACCAGCCCTCTCACGACCCTGACTGGGATAAGGACTAGTACAATGAATGGATTTTACTGACTTGTCTTCCCTCACACAGACATTGACATAAAAAAACATTTTATTATGATTTAAATGTTAATACAGTAAATGTTAATACAGTGTGTGTGTGTATGTGTATTTTATATACACTTCAATATGTACTACTGACTTGAGACAACTTAGACTCTAGCCTAAAGACTCGTGACTTGACTTGGACTTGTATTTTTTGACTTATGAACATCTCTGGTATAAAGATAAAACAACAATAAAGAAACAGCAAAGTGAGCAGTATTAAAGTGAGCACTCTGGGATCAGTGGTGTAACATGCTAGCCGACCACAGCAGTGACCCTGGTTTAAGTCTTGGCGTTGTTGGCCATCATATACAGCCATATTTGGCTGTGTCAGAGGGACAACAGGGCCAGCCGAGGGATTATCCCCTGGTGCCCCAAAAGGACATGCTTATGCCTGCTCGATATGTTCTTTGGAATGAACTCAAGACCCATGGAAATGTTTGTGAGATGTAAAAAACAAACAAACAATTTAAAAATGCATTTGATGATAAAAAAATTGCTCTACAATGGTAATCCTGTTACTACGTTACATAAATGGTAGTTGATAGATGTATACTGTCATTTATGCTGCTCACAAAATTAAGGGATATTTTAAAAAGAATATGGAGAGGATCCCACAAGAACTGCTGGACAATCTCATCCTGTCCATGCCCCATCTCATTTGTGTAAACAAACTTTTTTTTTTGACTTTTTTTGATTTGCTTTCCTGATGATCTCGTTTGATGAAATAAAATCGAATGCTCCTGTTTTGAATCGTTTCAGATTCGTTGTGAAATATTCCCTGATTTTTGTGCGCAATATACAACCACATAATGTACATATGAGCAGTGATTTGATAGTAATCATTATCAAAAGCAGCCAAACAAGATGCAAAGGTGTTTTGACATACCAACATCCCAGATATAGGAGTCAAAGCTTATATCACTGGTGATTTTCTGGAACTCCAGAGACGAAAATGCCACAGCCAGCTGGCTGCCATCAGGGTGCCATGACAGGCTTGTGGCGGAGCGTTTCACCTTATTAGGGTCTCTGAAGACAACCAAAATCAGACAGGATGTATGAGACTGATGTCATTCACCGTACTATTGTGTCATCACAATTCTCCTTAGATAACCTCCAGTAATATATAATAGACTCTGTGTTCCTAACCCATCAATAACTACATTTTCTCTTTTCTCTCAGAGCTGATGTTCTGGTGCTGGTTCCGGCACCATGCGCTTGGATGTTCTT
>JAUZST010098691.1:0-18687 GCA_034779995.1 Parotocinclus haroldoi
TATTATTATTATTATTATTATTATTATTATTATCATCCAGAATCAATCTATCTAATAACTCTGACCAATACAGTTAGATACAGTCTAAGATAATTACATAGGATTTTTTTTTAGGAAAGTTAGATCGTCTTTATCTGGCAACCTTGGTTAGGTCAGATTTAACCCTGGTCGGTATGGTTAATGTTTTAGCACTGCCCTGATGCGATTACTTGTGATTTGGCAATTCTGAAAATTTAATCTGAACCTGATCTATGAGGTAACCCAGTTCTGTTAAACCTGGCAACTCTGAAAAACCCAACTGAACCCCGATTAATGACTGGACTGAAGTTATCAGGATTATTTTGTTAACAGTAATCCACACTGATCAATATGATAATGAATAAACCCATCAAATAAAAATAAAAAAAAGAAATCTGGTAGTTTAACCAGTCCTTGCCAGAGACTCGGGTCCGAACCCAAATGTTCTCCCTGTGTTTGCATGTATATTTCCTCCCAGATTCCAAAGACATGCATTAAGATGAAGTTGTGTTTCTAAATTGGATATTGAAACGTGTAATATATTGATATTGCTCAGACTGGAATGTGGGTGAATCTGTGTGTTTTATTCCAATCTGGCAACATACAGGGGCTTTTGTTGCATCCAGAGAGCGAGAGAGAGAATCAGATCCATGGACGCTCTAATCGGTCCGATCTGTACTCAAGCACCGATTGTTTCTGATTAATGGGGCACTGATGTGGTTTAGATGAAGCTCGAGCGGCACATTTGATCATATCGGGTCCATTTCTTTGATCTCTGCTCCCGGAATCGGATTAGAAGCTCGGTTTGGTTAGAATGGGAAACGCTGAAGGTACCGACATTTTTCCTTTTTCTCGCTCAGGTTCTGTGTAGCCGCAGATCTGCTGGTTCGGAGTGGAAGCAGATCTTCCGCCTGCATGCTTACTCCGTGTACGATAAACAATCGGACTTTTATTCGGACCGATCCGCTCTGAGATTAAAATAATAAAGCTTCGATTTGTGAGCGGGAGAGATGAAGCCCAATCGGGCCATTTAAAGGGCAGCCATGTTGCTTCAGACTGCCTTACGTGCTCCTCACTTCGCTTCAGAGCAAAAACAGAATGAGCTCCGAGCCCAAATCCGATCGCTCCCTGCTCTGAGTGAGCTCAGAATTTAGATCCGACATTTATTTATTTGTAAAAGTCTCCCTTTGATCCACCGATCTGCCTCTTTAGCATTGGAACATAACGGTGGCTAAGCGAGCGTGTTCATAATCATCACTAATGTGTACACAAAAAACTCAAAAACACAAGAACATTAACAGGAACAACCCTACAGTCACTACAAAAAACACGCGCTGTTTATAGATATAGGAACAACGTTCATTATTTGTGTTTACATGTGCTGTACTCAAAGAAATGTGTAGCTGCTAGCGTTAGCACAGTGTAATTAAGTTAGCTACACAACAGTGTCAGTGAATATAATTTAACAACTTATAACAACTATAACACAAAATGCAGCAATGTAACTATTGCCAATTATACTATTATGACTATTATACTACTATTATTACGATGTAACCCAGTGTAATAACAATACAATGTAACACACAGTTTAATAATGATACAATGTAACACCCATTATAATAAAGATACGGTGTAACATACAGCGTAATAACGATACAATGTAACAGTGTAATAACGATACAATTTAACACATACAGTGTAATAACGATACGATGTAACACACACAGTGTAATAACGATAAGATGTAACACAGTGTAATAATGATACAATATAATACACAGTGTAATAACGATACAATGTAACACACACAGCGTAATAATGATACGATGTAACACACAGTGTAATAACGATACAATGTAACACACACTGTGTAATAACAATACAATGTAACACAGTGTAATTACGATATAGATACAATATAACACACACAGTGTAATAACAAAATGATGTAACACACAGTGTAATAAGGATACAATGTAACACACAGTGTAATAATGATACAATGTAACACTGTAATAACGATACAATGTAACACACAGTGTAAAAACAATACAGTATAACACAGTGTAATAACGATGCAATGTATAACAGTGTAACAACGATACGATGTAACACACACAGTGTAATAACGATACAATGTAACAATGTAATAACGATACAAATACAATGTAACACACAGTGTAATAATGATATGATGTAACACGCAGTATAATAACGATACAATGTAACACACGCAGTGTAATAACAATACAATGTAACACAGTGTGACGATACGATGTAACACACACAATGTAATAACAATACAGATACAATGTAACAAACGGTGTAATAACAATATGATATAACACACACAGTGTAATAACGAAACAATGTAACACATGGTATCGTTATTACACTGTTACATTGTATCGTTATTACACTGTGTTAAAATGTATCATTATTGCACTTTTACAATGTATCGTTATTACACTGTTACATTGTATCGTTATTACGCTGTGTTACAATGTATCGTTACTACACTGTGTGTTACATCATATCATTATTACAGTGATACGATGTAACACACACAGTGTAATAATGATACAATTTAACAGTGAAATAACGATGCAGATACAATGTAACACACACAGTGTAATAACAATATGATGTAACACATTCAGTAGAATAACGATACAATGTAACACACGCAGTGTAATAACAATACGATGTAGTAACACAGTTTAATAACGATACGATGTAACACACACAGTGTAATAACGATACGATGTAACACAGTGTAATAACAATACAATGTAACACACACAGTTTAATAACAATACGATGTAACACACACAGTGTAATAACATTGCGATTGAAACACACAGTGTAATAGCTATACAATTTAACACGCAATGTTATGACGATACGATGTAACACACAGTGTAATAACTATACAATTTAACACACAGTGAAATGATGATACGATGTAACACACAGTTTAATAACGATACAATGTAATACACACAGTGTAATAACGATACAATGTAACACACAAAGTGTAATAATGATACAGATACAATGTAACACACACAGTGTAATAACGATACGATGTAACACACACAATGTAATAACAATACAGATACAATGTAACACACGGTGTAATAACAATATGATATAACACACACAGTGTAATAACGAAACAATGTAACACACACAGTGTAATAACGATACGATGTAACACACAGTGTAATAACGATACAGATACAATGCAACACACAGTGTAATAACGATAAAATGTAACACAATGTAATAACGATACGATGTAACACATGGTATCGTTATTACACTGCGTGTGTTACATTGTATCATTATTACACTGTTACATTGTATCGTTATTACACTGTGTTACAATGTATCATTATTGCACTGTTACAATGTATCGTTATTACACTGTGTTACAATGTATCGTTACTACACTGTGTGTTACATCGTATCATTATTACACTGTGTGTTACATCTTATTGTTATTACACTATGTGTTACATCGTATCGTAATTACGCTGTGTTACATCGTATCGGTAATACACTGCCATTTACATTACATTGTAACAGTGTAATAACGATATTATGCTGTGTGTGTTACATCGTATCGTTATGACACTGTGTGTGTTACATTGTATCTGTATCATTATTACACTGTGTGTTACATCGTATTGTTAATAAACTGTCTGTTACATCGTATCGTTATTACGCTGTGTGTGTTACATCGTATCGTTAATACACTGCCATTTACATTACAATGTAACAGTGTAATAACGATATGATGTAACATAGGGTAATAACGATGCCATGTAACACACAGTGTAATAACGATACATTATAACACAGTGTAATAACGATACGATGTTTTGTTCTAAAGCTTTTATTTATTTATTTTTGACAGACCCTGTACGAAAAAGGGAAACTTAAGGATGCTGGAGCAGAACAATGGATTTCTCCTTCTCTTTCATGCAAGGGATCATGGGAAACACAATCCAGCAACCGCCTCAGCTCATTGACTCGGCTAACATCAGACAGGACGACGTGTACGATGCCATCAGCGACCCCGGGGATGAGGGCCCGTCTGCCTATGATTCACCCCTTGATCCGGGGTTCTCCTACCCTCCAGACGACCTCGGGGTCGTCACTAACGGTTACCAGACGGGACTCGGTTCCTACGAGCAGCAGGCTAAGTTTGCTCTGTACTCGCAGTTCCCTAACGGCTCAGCTAACGGCTACAGCGCCATCCGCGGTTACCACGCCGACCACGGCCTGGTGTTAGGCGAGGGGACGGTGCTGAGGTCCCCCGTCGTTCAGGAGAAACCTTCGTCTCATGTCTCGTCTCCACCTCTTCCTCCATCTCATCATCATCATCATCATCACCACCATCCTCCTCATTCTAACCCTCAGCTCTTACACCACCCTGCGGCCTCTTCGTCCTCCCATCACTTAACCCCTGTGTATCCTCCTCCTCCTCCCCTTGTACTCCCTTCATCCACTCCTCCTCTTCCTCCCTCCGTTCAGGACCCCATCGAGTCCCCTGCGGTCCAGAAGAAAACCAACTCCCCCGAAATCAAGATCAAGATCATAAAGACGTACCAGAATGGACGGGAGCTGTTCGAGTCGTCGCTCTGTGGAGACCTGCTGCACGAGTTCCAGGAGACCAGCAGGAGGAATGAGCACAAGAAGGAGAAGAGAAAAAAGAAGAGCAGCAGACATGAACAGGAGCCAAAACCCAGTGAGAATGAGGGGGTGCTACAGGACCCCCAGGCCATCCCCTGCCTCAAAATCCCCAAAACTGAACCCAGCGAATACATGGTGAGTGGATGGCTCCATTTAGTACGAACTAGGGTCCAGAACTCAGGGCAAGCTTTAAGGATCAGCATGAGAAGTCCTGCTCCTATTACAGGTTTATTACAGTATTACAGTTTATTCTGTAACATTTACCAAGTACTCTGAATTCTGACACCAAAGTATTAAGAATTCTGACTCCTAAAAGTAGATCAAGAGAACCGGGAAATAAGACCTGAATATTATACTCAGAGTTAAATGATTCGATGTTCCATATTTGTAAGTGGGAAAAGTATGTGAACCTGAGCTGTTAATCTGGAGGTGAAATTACAGTCAATGTAAGATTAAGTATGTGTGTGTGTGTTTGTGTGTATGTGTGTGTTCAGGTGGAAAAGTTTTCACCCCCTCTTTGTGTGGAATATGAGATTGGGGATCTGGTTTGGGCTAAGGTTGGGACGTACCCATGGTGGCCCTGCATGGTCTCATCAGATCCACAGCTGAAGGTCCACACTCGCATCAACACTCGAGGTACAGAGCTTACACGCACACCACACACCCAACCCTCCGAAATTCTAAAATTCTCTAGATTAATTTATAAAATAAAGCCATTTATTCAGCATTTTAAAAAATATTGTATTAGGGCTACTGTTTTAATATCAACTTCTGAACTCACTCACTCACTCATTCCTCATGTGTATTGGTTGTCAGGATGAAATTGCTTTCCAGCAATCTCACCTGGCTGCCTTCCTCCTGCACCCCTCATGCACTGCAGGTGGCGCTGTCAACACCCTCTTTTCTTCTCCTATTTAAACCCAGTTCTGTCTTTGCGTTTCACCCGTTCTCGTCTTTCCGTAGAGTTCCTTTCTACTCTCCTATCTCTCCCGTTCACGTGAACCTTGCTTTTCCGTTTGCCTATGTTGTCCCTGTGTGTGTGTCTATATATATATATATATATATATATATATATATATATATATATATATATATACATATCATATTATATAAAACTGTAATGATCATAACAATACATAAATATTTATAACAAAAATTCAAAAATTATTATTATTGTCCAGTTCTTATTAAATGTGATTTTAAACAGTGACAAAAGTAAACAAATAATAATGAGGATATAATTAATAGCAATAATAACAATAATCCTCTTGGTTAGAAGTGAACTTTAAAAAATAATGTAATGTAAAAAAACATTACCTTAATGATAAAACTGATAATAAAAGTCATTATCATAATTGTATATTAAAAATAATAGTACAAAGGAGAAAAATATGAGCAAATAAACAAAACGAGTATTATTAGTATTCTTTACTACTACTAATAAATAATAAATAATAATAATAATGTGTGCGTGTGCGCATGTGTGTGTAGGACACCGGGAGTACCACGTACAGTTTTTCGGCAGTGTTGCAGAGCGAGCGTGGATCCATGAGAAGAGGATCGTGGTGTATAAAGGGGCGACTCAGTTTGAGGAACTTCAGGCTGAAACGTTACGGAAAACCACGAATCCCACCGAGAGACAGAAGGTCCGACCTCAGTGTGCCTTCATTTAACTTTATTTTTTACCACTAATACTAACTATTAATTAAGGATCATTCATTTATATATAATGCAGTGTTAAATGTTAAATGAACATTTTATTTTACTGCTGTATTTAGAATTGTTTTTATATTTATAGTGTAATCTTTATTTGTGTTTTTATATTAAATACTTTTCGAATAGTGATAAGACGGTAGAGATGCAAGTGTTCAATTAAAAGTACTCTAGCGTAAAATATTAAACTATAATCAGCTTAAAAGTGTTAAAAATCACAAAGGAACTTTTATTTTAGTAGCGTATTATTTGTTACAAGACAAATCAGTGCTTATAAATCAAGACTAAATGATTCAAACGTTTTTATTAACATGTGAATCTGCTCTCATTAATGTAAATAAATAATCCAGGTTATCAGGAGAGCAACAGAAATATTACATAAAACAAAAATCTCACATTAGTGATATCTTCTTTATTATAACCATAAAGAGTTTAGATCTTACATGATTTTAATAATAATCGCTTTGAATCCAGTGAGTTAGAGCTGAGGTTACGAACACTTCTATACTTTGACACTTTTAAACCCTTTTAATGTTAATAATCTTGATTTTGGGATAAATTAGGATATATAAGTGTTATGAAGTGTGTGAGAGGTCCCAAGGATGTGGGAATGAGGATCGAACGACGTATTATAATAATGAGGGATAATCAAAAAGGCAGAGCAAAAGGCTCTCCAAAATACAATCCAGAATGCCATGGGGCGAGCGGAAGAAGCCGCGTCGGGGCGCGTCCCAAACGTAGCAGCCAACAGAGCGGAATGACGCTAAGCAGTCATTAGCAGAGTGAGGTAAAGCCTCGGGAAACCCTGGTATTTCCCTGACCGACTACGTTACCTCACGGCTTTCCCTCTTACTCGTCTGTTGGCAATAAAAGCCCCGAGATGTCACTGACTAAGTGTGAAAATGAGTGCATACAAAAATGCGATTGCTGGTGTACACGTATTGCGTCACGAGCGAGAGACCGTACGTACTGTGTGTGATGACGTGGCCACGAACAGCACTATGACCCGAACTTAAGTAACGGGAGCTCCAGGTGTTCGTCATCACGTCGCCAATTAAACACCGGATATAAACCTCATAAAATTGCTCTGTAACGGCACTCGGTGAGGACGGCGACTCGCACGAGAGCGCGAGGTAGGTCTCCTAACAATAAGTCATGATATGAGGTACACGCATTAGCATTTGGCTTTAATGTTAGACTGGCAGTAACGAAACGAAAGCAGACACTGGAGGAGAAATAACTTTTTTTTATACTCTACAGCTGCTAAAGCCTCAATCTCAGAAGGAGCGCGCTCAGTGGGAGGTGGGCGTCGGCCACGCCGAGGCGGCCTTATTGATGTCCCGTGAGGAGAGAAATGAAAATTACACCTTCATTTACATCGACAAAATGCCCGGTGACGAACCCGCCCCAGACCCGCCAGTCACTCCGACCAGGACCAAAAAGAGGCGACTGAGCCGCTCCAAGAGCTTAAAGAAAGACGAGTCGGCTGTCCAGCCGCGACGCCAGCAACCCCGCCGCCAGTGCAGCGTCACTGACAGTCAGGGGGAAGAGGCGGAGCCTCAGGAGGAGGAGGAGGAGGACGAGGAGGAAGAAAGACAAGCCACACCCCCTCCTCCGGTGAGAACGCCCTGGAGGACGGCGGCGGCACGGAAGCTGCTCCCGCTCTCGGTAACCATGAAGAAGCTGAATGTGGAGATTGTTAAATGTGATTGGCAGCTGCCCAAAGTGAAGGTGGAGCCAATAAGGGAGGAGGAGCTTGAGAAGCAGAGAGCCCAGAGTCCAGAGGTGAGTCTCATACCTGTTACCATTAGAGCATGTGAGTGTCATCGTTATCGATTGATTGATTCAGTATTAATCATCTCTCATAAGAGTGTGTGTATTTTGGTGTGTAAGGGTTCAAGTGATAAGGCCGAGGCAGAGACGTTCTCCAGTGAAGAGGAGAGAACGACGTGGAGTGACCCGGAGTGTGCAGAACCCAAACACACGCTCACACCCGAACCTAGCTTAGGTAAGCACACACACACACACACACACACACATATGCCAGAAGTATCAAAACACAAACACACATGTAGCCAAAAGTATTGGGACCTATATATATATATACACACTATAAGGGTAGTAGTTCCTTCAGGAAATGTGGGTCTAGTTATAGTTATTACTATATATAAATATAGTAATACAGTTTGTGTGTGTGTGTGTGTGTGTGTGTGCGTGTGTGTGTGTGCGTGTGTGTGTGTGCGTGTGCGTGGTTAGAGTCTATGGAGCGTAAGCTACAGCGGCGGTGTGTGAGGAGTCGCTCTGAGTTGGAGAGAACTCTCGATCCGGTTCCAAAGAAGAAGGTGAAGAAAGAACAGGTACAGAAATTAATGTTTCATCATAAACAAGATTTAATTATAATATTTAGTGTGTATAACACAACTTACAGTGTGTGTGTGTGTTTCAGATGGAGACAGCCCCTCAGATGGACTTTAAGACAGGATCACAGAAAGGTATGTGTTTGTATATATGTGTGTGTGTGTGTGTGTGTGTGTGTGTGTATATGTGTGTGTATAACACTGTGTTCCATGGTTGTAGGTGCGAGTGAGATCTCTGATTCCTGTAAGCCGCTGAAGAAACGCAGTCGAGCTTCAACTGATGTAGAAGTGTTGAGCTCCATCTACAGAGACACATCTGACTCTGACTCCAGAGGGCTCCATGACATCCAGGTAACACACACACACACAGGGCTTCACAGGTCACATGACTGCTTATGGATTGGGGTGTTGACCTATCAGAAAGCTTCCCCGTACTGATTCAAAATGATAGTGATGCTGTGTGTGTGTGTGTGTTTGTGTTCAGAGCGTCTTTGAGAAGCGCTTGGACAGTCCTGCCACACTGGACCCTGATGGATCTGATGCCCAGTCGGTGGACTCGAACCTTTCTCGCCAGGGAACCAACAGGAAGGACATGGTGTGTCAGGTAAGTCCAGTCAAATTCCTGCTGGGGTCCAAATAACCCAAAAAGCCAGTCACGTGGGGTGTGTGGAAGAGGTTTGGTACCTTACACACACACACACACACACACACACACACACACACATGAATTACTGTGATATAAAAATTGTATCGTCAAATATTAACGTGGTATTTTACCCAGTGACAAAGCTGCACGTTTACAATTCAACAAAACTTCTTTTAATGTAAACTGTTGCATCGTGCGATCACAACACACCTCGCTCTTACACTACAGTACAATCACTTGGGAAAAACAGACAAAGCTTACTAACCACTGAGAGTGACTGTTTTCCGTGGTGTGCTGTTAGAAGGCCAGTCCTGTCCAGTGCTCGGTACAGCTGCTTGACTCCCAAATAACAGGACAAGGACAAACGTAGACATGTTCATCTTTTCACACTTGTGAGAGTCACACTGTGAAATTGGTGGGGCTGTGCTGGGGCTTGTAACCTCATACACCTGACTGTGCACTCAGTACTTCCTCCATGCTGAGGTATATGATGTGGTTTTTCATTTGCATCCTGTCTCTCCAAAGACTTAGAACCTGTGTGGGGCCATCTAGGAGAGAGAAAGTGTCAGATACAGCAGCAATGGCTGCAATACTTTTCTCACCTCTATGGTAACGTTAAAGTGGCTTTTTCTGCTGAAGACAGTGTTCTGTTTTATTTTTTTCTTGTTAAAGGATACCACAGTAGTGCTGCGACATACGAGCGGTTTTCTAAGCATGTACGTTTGTGGCTTCTTTGCTAAATAAACAGAACATCTTCAAAGTGCAATTTGCGTTTAGATAAGTAATAGGTTTAAACTAAATCTGTCAATTAGACTAAATCACATTCTGTCTATAGACTCAGGCCATGGGGCTTCAGGTAGTGTTCACATTAACAATCACAATGGGGGTAATACTGCATGAGATCCTAAGATAAGATAAGACAAACCTTTATTAGTCCCACAGTGGGGAAATTCACATTATTACAGTAGTGAATGCATAGCTAGGCACTCTGTATGAAGAAAGCTATAGATTAATAGAAGAAAAAAATATAAACATCAATAATAATAACTGCACTCTATGCAACATATAAAACATTATGTACATGTTATAGGATATTGACGGCTATTGCACACGGTGGTGTTACTGAATACTGGGGACTGTGGTGGCCTAGTGGATAAGGTACTGGACCATGGACCAGAAGGTCCAGGGTTCAAATCCCACATCTGCTACAGTTGGGTCCCTTAACCCACAATTGTAAATGATTGAATGATTGAATACAGAACCTGTAGCGTGTGGTTTTAAGTGTGTGTGTCCGTGGACAGTGAATGTTGCGAGCTCTAACAGCAGCTGGAAGGAAGGACCTACGATAACGTTCCTTCACATGTCTCTTGCATGGGGTGAGAGTGGTTCTCCAGCTTGGCTAGCATCCTTTTGTCTCCCACCACCTGCACTGTGTCTAGGGTGGACAGAGCAGGACAGAACCGACCCTCTTAATTATTTTATCCAGTCTCTTCCTGTCCGCCATTGAAAAACTGCTGCCCTGGCAGACTACACCGAAGAAGATGGGAGACGCCACCACTGTGTCAGAAGGTCCTCGGGAGTGCTCCATGTACTGCAAATGGCCTCAGTTTACTCGGCCGGTAAAGTTCGTTCTGGCCTTTCCTGTAAAGTGCAGATGAGTTAACCGACCAGTCCAATTTGTCAGTTAAGTGAACACCCAGGTACTTATAAGAGTCCACACTTGCAATGTTCAATCCCTGGATGTTCACAGATGGAGAGTTGCGTCTGGACCTGCGGAGGTCCACCACCAGTTCTTTGGTCTTCCGGGTGTTTAACTGTCGATGGTTTTGCAGACACCAGTTCACAAAGTCTAGAATTAGTCCTTTGTAATCACTGTCCTCCTCAAGGTCAGCAATCGCTGAGTCATCAGAGAACTTCTGGAGGTGACAGGTCGGCAGCAGTGTACAGTGTGAAGAGGAACGGTGCCAGGGCTGTCCATGAGGCACGCTCGTGCTACAGACCACCTTGTCTGAAAGACAGCCCCGTGCTCTCACATTTGGTGGTCGGTTGGTGTGGTAGTCCAGTATCCAGTTAGACAGGTGACTGTCAACACAAGTAAGTTCCAACTTGTCCATCAGGAACCCAGGCTGAATGGTGTTAAAGGCACCGGAGAAGTCGAAGAAGGTGGTCATTTTTAAAATGTTCGCACGCTTCTCCAGGTGAGACAGAGCTCTGTGTAGAAGGTAGATGCCAGCATCTTCTACACTGATGCCAGGCTGATACGTGAACTGAAGAGGATCAGTGGGTAAGATGGGTAAGGACCAGCCTCTACAGTGACTTCATCAGATAAGAAGTCAGTGCCACCGGTCTGTAGCTGTTTACGTCCTTTGGGTGTTGCTTTTTGGCTTTAGCTACCACACAAGATGTTTTTTACACCTGTGGTACCCTTTGTCAACTTCAGGCTCACTTTGAAAATATGTTCAACGGCACCGCAAAGTTGATCTTTGAATGACCTGAGAAGCCTGGCACTGATGTCATCCGTACCTGGAGCTTTCCTCGTCTTGATCCTCCTCAGCTCATTTTTCACCTCGGCTGTTGTGAAGGACAAATTGGAGCATGGCGGATGTGTTCTGGTATGTATGGATGGTAGATTAGAGCTTGGGGGTGTGGCTGTCAACTGATTTTGACAGTTGAATGACTGCTGGTGCCAGACGAGCTGGTTGGAGTATTTTTATAACTGCTGATTTCTTGGAATTCAAGTTTAATCTGAATGTTACAGCTAAGAAAAACATCCAGTGAGGGTCTTGTTAACGAGGTTAATGGACAATGACCAGGCTGGTCTGAGCTGACAGAAAGGCTACGGGAACTCAGATAATCACAATTGTGATGAGCAGGAAAAAAATAAAAACATTTCAGAATGCACAACATGTCGAAAAGTGGCTATAACAGGGAGCAATATCCCAAGCAGTATTAGTGCAGGTTCTCCCTGGTTTAGGGAGGTATGTTCAGTTGAATGTGTTGTAATAAAATACACAGCTCACTAAATGAGGGGCTATTTCATTTTGAAATATCCCCTAGTTTTTGTGCGTAGTATATACACAATACAAAATATACTGTACATATCTTAGCATGGCCGACCTTATACACTTAATACTGTCAATAAATTGGTAACAAATTGGTTTATCTGAGCTGCTGTCCAGATGTGTTATAGTGTATAGTGCATATGGATCGTAACATGGGGAGTGAATGTTTCAGATCTAGTGGTCCATCCATCATCCATCTCTTTTCATGCCAAGGAATGTCAGGAAAAATACTGAAGGATTTTCTAATGTCTGTTTTTGGCGTAGTTTCAGTGCTTGACATAAGTCAGATATTCACTGGGCTGCCACTCTTAACTGTTTACATATTCCACTAGTGCAAGAAATTGGGGGGGGGAGCCCGAGCCCCTGCTCGGAACCACACGAACATGAAGGAACAGACTACAGGGTGGAGCACTAGTTTGAGTGTTACTTGATTAATCTGGCATTGGCTAATAAACAGCTACAGTTAAACTGTAACTTGTCAGCTTTTTTGCTCTCTTATCGAGGAGCAGGCTCAGCCCAGGGGATTGTTTCTGTAATCAGTTAAAATGTAATCATTTCTTAATTCCGAGAATAGTGCGTGATACACTGACCATCGGCCAACAGCTGTCAATCCTCTTGATGCAGTACATGTTTTGAGTTCATTGCATGCTTGCACAGGTTTCAAATAACTCTTTTTCATGCCAAGGAATGGCAGCAAGTTACAGAAATGAGGAACTACGAAAAAAATATATATTCCCTGGTTAAGGGAATACCTCGGTATTTTTTAACTCAATCTCTGGCCACTGTATCGGCAGTGTTTGTTTTTTTGCTTGCAATTACGACAAGCTCCTTTAGCAAGGAATCTGTAAAAAGTCAAATCTAGCAGCACACTTCCACTTTATTTCCCATCCTTTTGTGATGTTAACACAGGTCTACATTGATTGTTGCATGTGATCTTTATGTATTTTATTGTGCTGAAATAAAAAATAAAACACGTTTCCTCCTGCCAGGTCCGATTTTTCCACAAAACGTATGTACATTGCTGACATCTGCATGATATGGCTACACAAGCTGCATGAAAACCTACAGCAGCATTCGGTCATTCAAGAGGCTTAGGAGTTGCAGCAAATGTAACAATTACAGCAATCCCTAACAATTACGATTTATACAACTATTGCTCTAAACAAAGTTGTATTATGTGCTACTGCTACTTTAGAGATTCTTATTACCCTTGATATTTAAGTTTTCTTAAATCAAATATTTCCAATTTGCGGAAAAAAAAAACACATTTTGACATATTGTATTTGCATTGTTACTTCATATTTGGAATCAGCATCTTTCATTTGGCTAAACATAAGCAGAAATAATTAGGTCACAGATATGTAGACAAGTGTAATCTCTCTGAATGTGTCAAAATCCAAGGATATTTGGCTAAAGTCCAGTAAGCAGTAAGTTCGACCTTTCCTGCAGTAACCAGACTTTGACCCCCTCTCCAACCACCCAAGATTTTGCAGATAATATTGTTCAGCAGCATCGTTCTTTTCTAAAGAAGCAATAAACTGGACGTAAAGGTAAATGTAACAGTATACTATCAGGTACACCTGCTGGTTTCTGCGCTCTTTGTGCAACAGATTAAATCCGGGATCATCACAGATCAGGTATTATTTGAATGTTGGATCATTCTCAGCACTGCAATGACACTGATATAGGATTCCAACTCCTTCTATGCTAAGATATAATTGGTCAGTGAGTGTAAGGACATGTCATACCTACACAAATTCGGTCAATAATTTCCTGTGGACTGGATTTTTACCACTGCCATTTCGGTACACCTGCAAATTCAGCTGCTCCCTTCACACATGCTCTTTGGCACGTCAAAAGGGCCACCTCTTTTCAAAACTACGAATCTCATTGCACAGCAAGCAGGTTTATTTTTAGAAGACCTATAGGTAATCCTTGCCAATCCTTACGAACACCATCGTAAGGTGACAACTTCTTTGTCCCGACAGTGCAAATGGTAAGTGGAACTGATCAAATGGGTAACGAGTTTAGAACAAGGAAGTGTATCTAATAAACTTTTCAGTGAGTGTACTTATTTCCGTGCAAAAACTACAGATGATGCAGACATCAAACATGCTTGAAAATACAAGAGTACTCCCCTAATACAGTGCTCCACAAAAATAGGGGATATTTAACAATGGGATATGTTCTTTTGAAGTATCCCCCTTAACTGAGGCAAAGAAATAAGATGCACAAAAAAGAAAATCAGGAAAGCCGTTTTTGTGAGCGAATAAGCAGTACAATAACTTAAGTTAGTCTCGGCTACCAATCACGTACAGGTTCCAGTTTGACAATGACAACTGAGACCTTACCTTATAAATCAGTCCCTCCTTTCTCCCGAGGTTTGGAGAAGGTCCTGCATCTACTACATCCAGAGTGGTGTGAATAGAGCTCCTAAGAGTCAGCTGTGTTATTGCTGTGGAAATCTAACTGCTAGGGACCTGTGGTGAGGTCTCAAAGAGCTATGGTTAGATTCCTCAGCCTGAGAGACTGGAGAGAAAGAGCACGCCACAACAGGCTACACATACACCCCCACGTCACTGCAGGAGTAAGAAAAGAAAAAAAAGGTGTGTGTGTTGGGGAGTACTTCACAAACAGCCTTTTTTCATAAATATGCAGCACTGTGTGGCAAAAGAAAAAGGCACGGTTCTAACCACACTGCGCGTTGTGAAGAGAATAAGTGCTCTTGTAGATAAATCCTACAAACCTCTTAAACTGTTAAACTGTATTCAGAAGAAACTTGGCAAGAACAGACTGTGCACACAATACAGTGGCAAGTTCTGACACGAACACAGGTCTTACCGAGCAGGATTTATTGTTTAGGTGTTATCTCGGGCATTAGTTTGATTAGTTTTTGTACGCTTTGGATTATTTGACAGTTTTGCCGTTGTTTTTAAAAGAAATGTTAAAAATACTGTAAAACAGCTTATTAACTTATTCGGCAATTTATGCAGCCGCGGTTTGGGGGTGCATTTTTTTTTTTTCCAAATAGATTTTGACTGGATTTGTATCTTTTGATAAATAAAGAATAAATAAATAAAAGAAATGAAGGACAGAATGTTTAGAAATTCATTACAACTGACTCAAAGGTCAAATTGTAATTGAAATTGGTGATGTCACCACAGGTCACATGTCTGTGAGACGGAGTGGCCTGGCTTGTTTTTATACACACACACACACGCACACACACACACGCACACACACACACGCACACACACAAAAAAAACCCCACACTTAATCGTATGTGTTTCTCTTTGGGTTTTTTGAGAGTTATAGTGTAAAAAAGTACACACACACACACAAACATACACACACACACACGGAGAACATGCAGACTCAGCATAAATGGCCCAGATCACTCCACCTTGGGAATGAACCCAGGTAACAGTACTACCCACCAAGCCAGCACGCCGCTCACACCACAGCAGCCATATAGGATTGTTTCCAGGAACATGACAACGATTTCTGGAGCGAGGCAGAATGTTTCGTGTCAGTACCTCCACTGAATTTTGCACCAGCTGTGAGAAGCCATCCTGTCCGCATGCTTCAGTATTCCTGCAGTTAGTTGAATCGGTGCATTTCATCACCAAAGGAAATCCAACACACTACTAACTGGGTTAGATTTACAGAATTACCATCTGTAATAAATTGGCTGTTCAGTATCATAATGCTTATTAGTTGTCAGACAAGGTAACCATGGTAGCATGTATCGTTTTTAATTAAACGTTACAGCTTTATAGACAGAAGCCGAGTAGGACGACCCTACTTCATGAGCTCGTTTAGCGTGTCAGACAGGAAGTGAAGGGTAAGATCACATGAAGTGGTTGACTCTGGATCCCTCTTCCTCTTTCACACTAAATGACTTGTATTCCACATACATTGAGGTTTATCGACAGTGTGCTGGCCTGTAGCCCAATTTAAACTTTTGTTTAAAAGAATCAGCTGTGCAAACATACCTACATTTCCTAAGCTATTGTTATCATCGAGAGGCCATTCAGTTCTGACAAAGGCAGAAATGCACAGTATATTTGAAAGGACCTTTCTGTAGCTGTGTACGGTGCTTATGGAAAATAAGCAGACCCGAAAATACAGCCTGAAAATCAAAAGTAATGAAAAATATTTTCTAGTTGTATTTATACAATATGACCCTCAGCATCAATGTGAATTTGATGAGCTGGTTGTTCATCTCCCAGCATGATGACTGCGGTAAAAAAAAAAAAAAAAAACAATAACATTTTCTCCGAATTGCGAATGTCCTACAGTGGCCAAGTCAGATGTTGGGCAAGATAACAACAGTCCTTTGTCATTCTCCATAAAATATGACTGAAATAGGGCAATGGAAGGGTTGAACCGGGCAAATGTTCCTCAAACTAGGTGTGAAAAGCTGGTAGAGATATATACAGACGGTTATAATTACATCCAAATGTCTAATGAATTACTGCATCAGGGACATCAAGGGATTTGTACTGATTTATTTTTTTATGTATTTAAGTTTTAAAAAATGTTGCAAATTTATTTTACTTGAAACAAAAATCACGAAAAAAAATTATGGGTTTTGATTTTAAGCTGTAAGACAAAAAAAGGTCATTGTTTCAACGGTCATTGTATTAGAGTGGCTATATAATGCCTATACCTAACTTTCACACCTGTAATGTACAGTAAATATTTTTGCTCTTTCATTTTTTTTTTTTAGTAAAAACTTGTATATTTTTTCAGATACACTATGGGGATCAAAAAGAGGACGCTCAGATCATAAAGACCATACAGACACTTCCTTTAAAACAGAGTAGCGTAACGTCCTATAACGTCAAATAAAACTTCATCCTTGGCCTTCTTACATGCTCATGCTGCTGTGTCTGATCACGTTGCATGCCAGGAGAATAGTTATGAAAGAATTGGTGCATCAGTGCTCAAATTCATGTGATGTATTTTCTAGCCTGGACAAGAAAGGGAATTGAAAAAAAAAAAAAAAGGACTGCAGCTATTCACATGACCATGACATGATTTACCAGAAGTTCACCACATGGGCGTCTGGACCTTGTGGTAATATATTGTTAATCTGTATTGTAATATGTGGTTTAGTAATACCCGTATACATCGCATCAACTGTTTTTATTGCCAAAAAAACACCTACACGTATAACAGAACTTATCAAAAATCTTATTAAGGTGTAATTTCCGGGAAACACGAGTCTTTTGTAGCACCTTACAACATGCAAATGCATTTCCCCATCTCCTGAGCCAGGGGCTAAAGGTACTGGACTATGGAGCAGAAGGTTCAGGGTTCAAATCCCTCCTCTGCCACAGTTGGGTCCCTGAGCAAGGCCCTTAACCCACCATTGCTTGGATTGTAAGTCGTTCTGGATAAGGGTGTGTAAATGTAAATGCAACCACTACATGGTTGAAGGTTCCAGATAAGTAACCTGTGTGTGGGTGTGCATTTCATCTAGAGTTTGTAGCTGCCTATTTTGAAGTCTAGTGATTTCAGTGTTCGGCAAAATCCTTACAGCTGTGATGTCCTTTTTCCAGCCCTGCTGTACGCAACACTATTTGATTTTCACATCTTGATCATCTGTTGCATTTGTCCAGATGTGCAACCCGTTAACACAGAACAAGGAAAAAAAAGCTACTAAGGGCTGGTGACTCATTTTGATCTGGCTATTTTAATTATGCGACACTACACCATTTTGTACAGTTTCATTCAACAAAATAATGCAATATTAACGCGGTCATTATGAGGCATTATTTACCACAGACAGCACTATATTTCCAATAATGTCTGCTGATAATGTGTGACAGCTGAAAAACAGGTCAGAAAGAAGGATGTGGTGATACGAATCTACGACCTGATCGTTTCTCTTTTCAAACACGGGCTTTATCTGGTGACTGCAGCTCTGTAGAACATCTGTAAAGCCATTGCTAAAACAATAATAGCTACAAAACTTAAGCATGAAAGGTTCATTATGGACCCTGATGAGGTTTCTTAAGTGAAGTATTCTCTAAATTATTCAACAGTTAGTCCCGACCTCACAATCTGATTGGTTGATTAGTTCTCATTTGTGATAACACCGCGGCTTTTTCAAACAAAAAAACCTGTATTGATCCGGTGTAACGTAAAAGAAAAATCATCGTTTGAGGTCAAATCTTAA
>JAUZST010098702.1:0-18686 GCA_034779995.1 Parotocinclus haroldoi
GATTCTAATTAACTGAACCTAGCAGTGAGCTTTTTGGGTCATTTTTCTAGTGCTTTAAGTGTCTTCATCAAGCCTGGATCTGAAACTGCTTTTCAGAATTCTGTGTGTTGCCCAACCGAGCTATTTCAGACTGCTCCCTTTTGTCAAATTTATACTTAGATAAAAGCATGTCATTATCAAAGTAAAATAAAAAAAAATACAATATATTAAATGACACTGGCAAGCCATAGCAGTGAAAAGTTTGGTTTAAATGATGACTGTGGTTAGATTACTGGGTAGCCGAGTAGATATAAAGAATATGTTAACCCGTTTGCATATTGGGTCAGGTTTGTATGTCATTATGGGAATCACAATGTTCCACAGTAAAGTCCCACCCTCCAACTTCTATATGAAAATCGGAAGAGCTAGAAGATTTGCTTTACAATAGGAATTTTCAGTCGCAAGCTGGTCCCCCCCAAAGCTGGTTCAATGCAGTAAGGTCCCCTTTCTTACCAGCACCACTCACTCAACACACAAAATTAATGCACAATTAACATTTTTGCTGGCAATTCAGATTTTATTTGATGACTTGAGGATGTTGTCGTTTGTGAGTGAGAATGTGTTTGTAGTTGTGGGGTAGTAGGCTAAGTGCATGTCTAGCACTTAAAAATATCTGGCTGTGGTTTAGATGGGGATAGTCTTTAAATACTGTGGAGTTAGTCTTTAAAAAGATTTTTTGGGTTTTTATGGATAATAGCGAAAGATAGCACAATTGAACTGCAGAGAACTAGAATGAATGGCACTACCCTGTGTGTTCAGACATTTATATAGCAGGTGTGTGGGTGGGTGTGTTTAGTAGGCATGCATGGCTCATTACGGTGCTGACAGATAATATTGTACTGCTGAGGCCCAGCTGGGACCAGACTGTGATTTTTATTTTTTTGTCCTGACTGTGAGTGTTCCTCCCACTGCAGGGATGTGACCATATCGACTGCACTGCAGGCACCTGACCAACTCAGTCCCTTAAAAAGAGAGCAAAGGTGTGCAAGGTGACATGCATGTGCTTGTGTGTGTGTGTGTGAGAGTGTTTATATTCTAAGGATTAGATTTGTAAATCATAATTATATCTGAAGTTTCCACTACTACTACCAACTGACTAAACCAAAAGAGGTTGCTGACCATGTTTGTCATGATACCGACTGAACAGGCAAACCAATTTAAAGAACAGGCCGTTGAAATCATGCAGAACATGTTGTGTTTTCTGGTGTGAAACCAGAACCAGTAAAGGAGCACAGTCAACCTTCATTTACTAGTGTATGCTAGTTATTCACAAGCTTTATGTGAAATTGTGTATTTTCAATTAACTAAATTTTTATCTATTTTGTATGTTTGCCTTAATGAATATGTAGTCTGGTGTATTTCTACAGATTGGTGTGAATGCAAACAGATTCTTAGTGGCTACTGTATTATTTAGCAAACTTGAAACTAATTGTGAGGACAATGACTGTGTGTCTACAATGATATAACTAAATGACAGGTGCTAATCTGATGCTCTAATTTCTTTTCAAATCAATGTCAAAAAATAATATTTCTAATATCTTTAGTGTCAGAGTCCAAAAAATGGATACATATCACACATCCTGCTTCCCATTTTCAGTGTAAATCCATTATTTTGTCACTTTTGTGATTTACCCCTTAAATGCTTTTGAACAATGTTGCATCTGCCTTTAATCATTTTAGGTATTCTCCTTTTTACAATGTGCTTTCTGCAGATGAAGATAAATTGCTGACTCCTGACTCCATATTACCATATTACGTATCGAAAAATACGTATTACTGTTTGTGCACTTACACAGACTTATATAGTCCTGTTGATCAAAACGTTACAGGACTCATTACTAGTGCAACAATAATTGTTAGTGTTACTATGTAAACCATTTTTTATAAAAAGTTAGGTTAGGTTTTTTATTTTGTATCTTTTTACAGGATTTCTCCATAGCCATTTTGTCCCACTCTTACTTGTAATAATTAACTACTTTGAGATCTTAAATTTTCAATGGTCTATGAGAACTACTGGCTTAAATAACACTTTGTTTAAACACTGTGTTCTTACAATTTTGGTTATGCTCTCATTTGTGCAATTAAAAATCACTTGCAGCATGTACACCCACTAACTTTACAACCTATTAATCAGATGAATGCTGTATATTATAATAAATCTCATCTTAAAGTAATAGGAGATGAACGTTTGCCATAGTTCAAATTAATCTTCAGTGGTAGAAGGTAGTGGTCTTTTTGCACAATACAGACTTATGTAGCAAATCTAAGACTTGGATTTTTTTCCCTGAGAAGTTAAAAACCCAAGAGCAAGCACCAATGAGCTCAGACAAGGCCCTTTCAAGGCAAGATCGGAAGATAACTGAACTGAACGCGACACAAACCTAAGAACCTGTCCACTCTGCTGGTTCTTTTTTCTCCTCTGGCAGGGTGCAGATTGACTTGTGATATTTTGGGTTCCACCCCTTTTCTTGTTTTGTGTCATTCCTGGTGCGCATCAGACTAGGGGTGCCCTCCTCTGAGATCAGTGGAGAACTGAATTTTTATGCAAGGTGGGAACCTCAGTTTTCGTCATTAATCCATTCCAAAGTGCCTGATAACTGAAATAAACAATAACTTAAGCCGTAGTTCCCATAAATAATGTTAATCTAATTAGTCCTGTTCAGACACTCCAATATTATTATTGCTATTAAAATACATTTTATAGAGAATAGTTATAGTTTTGCATACAGAAACCAGGGAATACATACAAACATTGTTTCAACAAGCATTTAGCACTCACACTCAGTAAACAATCCAAAAACAAAAAAACACTTGAAAAACAATGAAAATGTTTCAGATGAACACGTGGCCAGACACACATAAAGTGTAATGGAGTTGTCCTCTCTTTAGCTTTTAAACTTGGACAGCAATGAGCTTTGGCAGGTGAAATTTAAGCACATGGAACAGAGATTCATACTCATGTTGATGCAGATACTTCACTACTCAGATGTGTTACTACCAGAAATCAAAAGGATAAATACAGTAAAATGAGCTGGGTCCAGTAATTATGTCTTGTCTAGTTCAGTACAATGCTCTATGCCTCTACACAGTGCAACAATGCCTGCCGCACTCTCGAGGGTCTCTTAAAGACATTACACATAACACTGGCAGTTACAATGAGTGACAGACGAATGTGTGGGTGGATGCGGTCATGTGGGCACGCTAACTGGGACAAAACTTGACCGAAAAAAGTCGACAATAACCAAAATATAAAATAACCAGAGCAAACGAAATCCGAGGTTCTCATGATATGGTTTCTTATACAGTTTATGTAGGCAAATATTACTACTGTCCTTGTCCTGTTTCCTTCTCCCTTTCCCTCAGGTGAATATTTACACCTCCCTCTGGAAGACAGTGTTTCCCAAATAGGCCAAGGCAGGACTGTTTGTTCTGCCCTGTTTGTCTGTCGTCATCTTGCTAAAAATACATGCCTGAACCATTGTGATGTGTGTGTGTTCATGTTTGATAAAATGTCCCTTTCTATTTCATAATGTCAGCAAGTTTCGAAAGAAAATATTCACCACTGACCCCATCCAAACTCATTAAAAAAAGAGATAGAGAGTACTAGAAGGAGAAACGAGGAGGATGAGGTTAAAGCATAATCAGAGAGTTTTAAATGCCCATTAATATTTCTGTATGTACACCAAGTTAACCTTATTTCAAATTCATCTTTGCATAGAATTACAGAGTATTAAACTACGTAGTACTTAAATTGTGAAAGATCAAAATAGTTACAGAACATTATCGGACAATTGCATTATGACAAAGTTGCATTATGTCAGAGGTACGTTATGACAGAGGTGCATGGTTGCTCTTCAACTTTCCCAGCAACCTCAGCTCATTAAGCATGTGCTGCTTCTGAATCACCCTGTCTCACCGTCTCTGGACGTTTTCCTCTGTCTTTGTGTGTGCAGACATTTTTGTTTTCCTGTTCCCTGTCATTTTGTTTATTATTTCTATGTTTTCAAAGCTAAACTGTTTGCCCTCTGTATAGGTTCTGGGTGTATGTGTTCCTTTCTCTGTCTTGCTGTCTGAACATACTGTTCTGAGGATGTTGATTTTCCCTGAAATTGTGCCTGTTCCAGTGAGCATCTTCTGGTTCTCTTTGCCACAGCTCCTTTATGATACTTGTGATAAGCACAGTGAGCTTAACAGGGTTTTGTGGATTAAGATGCTTGCTGATGCTGATGTTTAGTGCTGTCTGAATGAAGAGTTAGGTGGGAAGCATTAGAATTCATTTTTAATTTATGATATCAGACAGTTTCTCTCAAGAAGCTGAAACCTTATCAAGAGACAGAGCATTACAGGATACATACATACAGACAGAATGCTGATTTTACATGCCAACCCCACACGAATTTAGTCTGTGTCAGAAGTTTAATCAAGGATCTCTGTAGCTGTGAGGTGGTAGTACTAACAAGAAGTGAGACTGTGCCACTCCTGGATGTAGAATCAATAAGTTATAAAACATATTTATATTTCGTTATAGCTATTAATTCTGAGGGCCTGAGTATAGTCTAAGTTAGAATGTTTCTTGAGATACAATCTGAAAGTTCTGGCATGAATAAGACAAATATTGTCTCAGAGAAATTATGTACATGGATTTGTTTTATTATTTACACACACCTGCACAATGTTAAGCTGCAGTGCTGAGACTTGTTTGTTCCAACTGTGCATCATAACCCCCTGCTTCCCTAATTGAATTTTCTTTTGTTGTGCAGGAAACTCATTAGTATAAATCAGGCGGTCTTGTGTTACAGCCCAGAAACACACATCTGCACACATGTGATAAGGCAAGTGCTGCAGTTCCTGTACAAGGAACAGCTGGGTTTGGAATGCATTTTCCAAAATTAAGTATAGTATATCACTTTTTTTTTACCTTTATTATTACAAATCGTTCACACGCTGTTTTGTCTAACTTAACAAAATTGTAGAAACATTATTATATTATAGCATGATCAGAGACCTTGAACAGAACTGAATATGAAATTAATAAATGCTAAATAAATGAATTGTGGATTAAATTATCACATTTCCATAGCACTTAAGGGTTTAGAGTAATTTCCAGAATTCACTGGGCGCAGGCAGATATACACAGGGTACCAGGTAAATGTAGTGTCCTGTACTCACACCTCTCATTGTTCAGGGGCAAGACAGCAGTAGTTTATACTTAGAAAAAACACTTGTATGCAGTCCTTTATGCTACTGGGCTACATACAAGTGTGTCATTGTACAAGTTGTCACGTACAAGTGTGTAAAAGTTATGCTACTAGAAAAAAACAGTTCCTGAGTACCTGGGTTTGAGTCCTGGCCTAATAGCACTGAGGGTGCAATCACAGACCTGAGACTGTGCAGCAGTGATGGAGGCTGTCGATGGTTGGAGAGTACAACTCAGTGACAAGCAAAAACAATGCAAACAGTAACTGCATGGTTGAAAAATCTGGCAACATATCCAACATATGCCACGTAAAAGCACCAGCTGCTATATTGCACAATTACATTATACTACCTAATTTTAAAATGACCAATATGCAATATATTTGCACTACTGTAAGCAACCACACATATTTCATGCACATTTTATTCTCAATTTTGTGTGTATTTAGATGTCTATTTGTTTTTTAGGGTTAAATAGTTTTCTGGAAAATTGCACACTCAATCTGGTTGTATAAGCTTTTAATTAAGGGCAATGTGCTGTGCTGTATATGCACCTCACTCTTATGTCATCTGTGCCAAGTGTTTTTTTAAAAGATGCATTTGTATTTTCATCATTTGTATCAGTTAATACTGTAACCCCCAGGCTGAAGTGGAATAAGCTGGGATGGACATGTGAGTGAATGAAAGGTATTTCAGTATCAATGTTCTAGTACTCAGTGATGCAAATTCCTTAGTAGCTGACTGATCACAGTTGAGCAGGGGCTGAACCTGGCAAGAGTGTAATCGATATCAATTGATACAGAATTCAGCAAAAATGGCATTTTCTGTTATTGTCAAAGCTTACTGGAGGGTAGGTTGTTATTGCTAACCTAAGATATGGAGACATCAGTAATGTAAGGAATTGCTTGGTTATGTGTCTGTGTTCTATTATTCCAGAGAACTGAGGTTTTCACAAAAAAACTACATTTTGCCAGGAGAAAATGTATTTATCAAATGAATAGCAGCAACTAGTCCTGAAGCATACATGTGGGTGTGATAGACAGAGCTATTCACCTTCCTAACTGCTTATGGAACATATAATTCTATGAACATATAGTTTGCCCTATAGACAGCAAAGAAATCTCCCTTTTCACAGGTAACTTACTTTTAATTTACTCAGTGGGTTTTAGTTCAGACCTTTAAAGCTATGTAAGTTTTTTTTTTTTAAAGTTTTTTTTTATAGCACTTTGGGACTATACTGTGTATGAGGTTCAACTTAAAACCAATGTTCTCACTGTCTCTTGTTTAATCTCTTTACTCATTTAATTTAATATTAATATAATATTAATTTAATATAATAATTAATACTAATTAATTAAATTATTATTAATAATTACATTTACAGCGGATTAAGATTTCTGCTCTATTACCATTTTGTATTGTTGTTTAATTACAGGATAGCGTGTTCACAGTAGCTTTAGGCATGATAAAAAGTCTTTGCTAAGTTAAAATAAAGTAGATTTTACATTGATTAAGACATTGATTGCTTGGCTCCAAATCCATGATGTGAATCTTCTGTTCCACAAAATCCCAATGGTGCTGTGTTGGATTGAAATCTGGTGACTCCTTGTCATGTTCATGATACCAGTTTGAGATGGTCTGAGCTTCGTAACATGGTGTGTTATCTTGTTGGAGTAGCCATCACTGTGGGTACACTGTGGGGGTGGACATTGTCAGCCACAGACTGTGGCATTTAAATGACCCACAACTGATATTAAAGGACCAAAAGTTTTTTTTTCACACACACAGTGCTTGCCTAGGATGTTCTTTACCTTGTTACCTTTTTTACTTTTCTCTCTCTGAAGTTTTTTTCTCCACAGTAAATCAGCTTTCTGCCACAAACAGAAATTAATTTCACACAGAGACATTAATCTGCAACTGTCTCACGATACACACATTGTTATCACACAGCAGAGCGAAGGTCCATCACATGTGGTGTGTTATTGTAATAACTCCAGTTGCTCAATTTCCGTGCTAATAAGGAGCACAACACCAGTTAGACATTACTTAGCCTTCAGTTTGCTCATGCTGATGCTGTTACGTGTGTCATTAAGTAGCTTAATAACCTTGTTGTTTAACCTTATTGAACCATGGATGTATATGTGAACAGACAGGACATTATGCAACACTAATCTGTATAGCTAAAGGAAGAAGCCAACATAGGCATTCTGACTAGCTGTTGCCAATTCTCACAAATACATGGTTTAATTGCATATTTAAATTATGAGTTACTGGGTAATGAAGACCTCTGCGTAATGAGAACTGACCCTCCTAGTCATTTGTGTGAATATCAGTATGTAGTGTTTGTACAAGTGCATATCAGCATGGCATACTTTAATTAGCTACAGTAATCAAGTCAACAGGCAGTCCCAACCAACATAGTAAGACATGGTACCTGTGTGGATCAAATGAGTTTAATGAGAGGCGTGAACACTTTCTAAATAATGTTGCGCCTACACCTACCCATAATTTTATCCTGTATAGTTACATTTACAGCAGTGCTTTGTATTCTCCTTAGTAGAAAAAAAAACTCATGTTACTACAATAAGCAGTAGCCCGAGAACACAGTTCAATCAGAACCTGCTAGGATCTAACGAGGGTAAAGCAACAAAACACATTTTAAATATGCAGTTGCATTTTCAGTCTTCACTGAAGTGCTGAGTGAAGAGGTGAGTTTTTAGTTGCTGCTTGAAGATATCAAGAGACATTCGGACATCCAGTGGAAGTTCATTCCACCACCTGGGTGCAAGGGTGGATAAAAGTCTTCATACTTGTCTTCCTTTAATCTTGCATGGAGGATCCAGTCGAGCCAAACCCTTGTCTTGGAGGGTATGAGGTACAGATCATGGTTCTTTTTTGGCATGTTAGGCAGGTATGAGGACTTTGAATCTGATGCCTAAATGAGTAAGTTAAAGCACCTGGAGTTCCTATATAAAGGTAGTTGACCTGTATATAAAATATGTTAGATCTTTCTCTCTTTGTGAGGAACAAATGTTCCTACAATGTACAGTTAACAAAAGCATGCTAACACACACATTCTTACTTGCATGCATACACACACACACATAACAATACCATAACAATAACATAATTCTATGCATTTATAACATATAACTATACTATTATGCTTTACCTTTTTGTCAGTTAACTGAACATAAATACATTGTATAGGCAAGCTAATGATAACTAAAAATTATAGTAATTTGTATAACAGAAACTTATTGTGACTAAGGAGCAATTTTATGTAAAGTGACTGCTGACGCTAATTCATGATTAACTTTTTCTTGATGACATATTCTTGTCTGACACTTTTGACTAATTTGACCAGAACTTTTCCACAATAACACAATTAATCTCAAATCTTCTGCTGATGGCTAATATTGTTCCTTGACGTATGTGGTCCTAAGTCTGCCTTACTAAACTGTAAATGCATTATATTTCTACGGCATAATGTTTTGGTGAACCAACTCGGCCACAAAAACCCATTACTTTTCCATAGTAGAGGATGCACACACTTTGTGCGCTCTTTGTAATCACTTTCTACAATGTTCAGTGATTAGAAAATGAGCATTATGACCTGCCTATGACTAGCCATCACAATATATAGCGTTAAGGTGCTGTACTGTGCATGGATATTCGTCCTATATCCAGCATTAAACAGTAATGTGTCTTCTGCCATAGTAGCTCTTATGTGAGTTTAAACCTCAACAGGTTGTGGTTGTTATCAATGGGTTCCATCACCCTTTCCTTGGTTCATGGATTGTCTATCCTAGGACCACTGTCAGTAGCTACTCACTACTGTTGACTGAGCATACATTTCTTAAGTGCCCAACACGTCGACTATGAGAACCGACTGTTTACCATTCAAAAGAGTTGTGCCAAGTGGCTTTTAAAATAGGGTAAACAAAAATGTTTATATATGATCTCTTCATTTTACTGGTCATAGCAGTACAAAGTTGTTTTGCATATTAGCACATCTTGTTACTTTGTTTGTAAATTGTAAAGACTTGCTTGCACTGATTTATTGTTTGTGAAGTCAGTAATGTTCTTAATTTCGTTTGAAAGGTCGACCAATCAACATTTGTGCAGTAAGAGTTAATCTTCCGTCCTTCCTTTTTAAAGCATAGATTTGCTCCATAGACCCCTAATACTGACACATAATACTGCACTGGTAAATCTTTCTGCAGTTCACTCTATTTAGGTAACTCATTTGTGGATTAGTGAATTACCTGAATGTGATGGTCTATATCACAGCTTCCTGATTTTGCATGCTCTCTGAAGCTGTTGTAAAACATTCACATCACATGTGTGTAATCTCCAGCCTCTAGAACAGACTTATTCGAGCTAAACAAGATTAGATGGTGGATTTGGAAGCATTACTTGTAAGCTACCCTTGCCTTACCTCTCTTAATGCCTTCACAATATATTTTAGTGTTAAGATTCATATACCGTTTTACAAGTTAACAAAGTGAAAAGTGTGGTCTTAGGGAAATGTCTGTGCTATGTTTTGTCAGAATATCACAAGGATCAATAATCTATAAGGAGTCTTCTCATCCTGTTTTAACAGTTCTTTTCAGAACATTCAGTTTTCAGTGCTTGTTCCTGTAAGTGGTAATGAGTAGCTGCTTACCCCACCCCTCTTAGTGATTCATGACAGGTCATTAACTTCTTGTTTATCAGCAGCAACACTTAGAAGATCTCTTACACCCATTCTCTCATTTTGTATAAAAGACATTCAATTAACAAACTAATAGTATTAAAGTTGTTTTGAAACCTGCAACAAATAATGTCAATAACATTCTAGAAAATTACATCTAATATTTTACCTCAGTGAGCAGCATGGTGACTCCGTGGGAAGCACAGTCCCCTCAAAGCAAGAAGGTCCTGGGTTGATTCCTGAGTGAGCAGTCTGGGTCCTTTCTCTGTGGAACTTGTCACATGTCCAAGTGGGTTTATAGTGGGTGCTCTTGTTTTCACCCACAGTCCATAGACTTAGGCAAATTAATTATGCTAAAGTGGCCCAAGTGTATGTATGATTGTATGTGTGCTGTGATGGACTGGGACCCTGTCTATGGTTGTTCCTGCATTGCTGCCCATGCTGCCAGCTAGGCACCAGTTCTCCTGCAACCCTGTTAGGACCAAGCAGATAAGAACCTACATTAAATTGAATTGATAACGACCGTAGTATGCTACCAAACTGATTTACTGATTCATATCTCCCAGTCCAATTGGGAACAGCTGATGATAATCATGAAGATTACCACGGTTTAGATTTGGCACAGGTCATTTTCATTTGACATCCTTTCTTGTTCATTTTCTTCAGGCTTAGAACTGGCTATAGTACATCCTTTGAACCCTGACCCTCTGACAAAGCTGAGCTGAAATCAGTTTTTTCATTTATCATCTCCTGTTGCAAATGCTCAAATGGGAAGCAGTATAATTCTAATGATTTGGCTTCTGGAAGCAAAGCTGGAGTTAAAAGTAGGGATGTACCGATACCAGAATCGGTTATCGGATCTTATACTGTGCTCATGCACTTAGAATTAAAAGTGCACAGTGCATCCTTAGTGTAAAAGACAGATTTGTATTTCTAATTTTAATTTATTATAGTTTTTAAGACCTCAGCTGTTAAAGTGAAATTTACCATAATTATAAATATTTAACTTACCTTCAGTAAAGCTGAAAAACGTGAGCTAGCCTACATGTAAGCATATCTGGTGGAGTCCAAGTGGTGTATTGCTGTTAAAAGTTAAAAGTGAATTATCTAGATTCTCTCATAACATTTTGAGGTATTCATTCTGAATTTGTAATTTGTGAAATCTGTCTATCTCACTCTCTTTTACTTTCTGTGTAAATACAAAAGAAAGGTCAGATTTGTTACAAAGTATCTGTGATCCCATGCTGAACTATTTATGTCTTTCCTGATGCAGTTGTTATGGGATATGAGCAGGGGGCTCCTTTGCAGCTTGTGACTGTTGAGGATAGGATAATTGTACATTAAACAATGGAACCTGCATAACAATGGGTGCTGTGAGTTCATCTGCCTCTCTGTTGACACATGTATACAAGCACTGCAGTGCATCAGTGTAATTGTGCACGCAAGATAATGTTAATCTCCTGTAATTTTAATCTCCAGGAAGTAGCAAGGCCCTGGAAAACATAACTAGCCTCTGGAAAACTCAAATCTCCTGAAATTATCCCTGAATAATTAGCTTAGTTTTAAATTACAGTTTTAAATTGTACATGCTGAGCTCTTTATCTTCCTGTTTCCCAAACTGAGATATACACAGAATGAATGTCAAGGGGTCTAAATGTGACAATGGAGGTACAGTAGAGATTACACGTCGTTCAGGGTAATTACCTAGTAAGCTGCTTGTTATCCTATGTACACACTGCTTATACTGGTAAGAATATTTGTCCTCCATATGTTTCTGCTTCTGCATCTTTTAATTTGTTGTGTGTATTTGTGTGAGGTTGGAGGCAAAATTGTGTTATCTCATAATAAGTTGACACTTCTGCACTGCAAAAAAGCATGGGAGAACCTTGTTTAGTGAAATACCTTCAGATAGAAATAATGGAGTGTCTCTGTGTGTGTGCATGTGTGCATGCGTTTTCATTCTTTGAATGAAGCACATGAGCAGATATTATGCGTTCTAGCTCTAATGTGTTGAACTTCACATCTATAATTCTATAGTCACTAAAATGTTTTTAAATAAAATGCCAGCTGGAAGCCCCGACATGAGAGGCAATACATGGCTGCAGCATGTCCTGTGCATATTACTAAGTTGTTAGTGTCCCTTGTATCACTACTTGGGTGAGTGCCCGTTGTATGCAATGGCTCTCCAGATCATCACACCAGCAGTTTGAGAAGTGTGTCACTGCACAGCAGAGGCTGGACTGAAGCACTCACCATGAGGCCTCCATACTCAACCATGACCACAGCAGCTTAGATGATAGGCAATTTATCAAAACGTTCTAAAATCATTCGAAAGCATTCTGAAATTCTAAAATTTCTGGGTTTTTTGTCATTGAGTTTATTTCAGTTTAGCCTGTAAATTAGTCAGTCTACAGCTTGTATATACAGAGAAAATTTTCTGTGCCCTCTAAAATTAAATTAATTAATTAATAAAAATTAATAAAAAATAAATTAAATAAATTAACAATTAGCTATTAATGTCTAAACTGCTGGTAACAAAAGTGAGTACACCCCTAAGTGTAAATGACCAAATTTTGCCCAAAGTGTCAATATTATTTACTAATTAATTAGTATTATTATTATTATTCTCACTCTGCCTCCACTGGGCATGGAGTTAACTAGAGCTTTAGAGGTTGCTACTGGAATCCTCTTTCACTCGACATTATAGAGTGATAACACCACGTTTAAAACACCTGCTTACCTGAGGACTTGTAACACGAATGAGTCTGATGATCCTGGGGTGGGAAAAGGGCTAATTGGGTACAATTTGACCATTTTCACATGGGAGTAGTGACTTTTGTTATCAGTGGTTAAGACATTATCAGCTGTGTATTAAATTATTTGGAGAACACAGTAAATGCACTATATTATACAAGCTGTAGACCAACTACTTTATTTTGCATCGAAGTGTCTCCATTGTTGTCCAATGAAAATATATAATACAATAGTTACAGAGATTAAAAGGGTGTACTCCTTTTGTGAGATACTGTATCATTGTGAGGACAAAATGTCCCCCAAATGCTAGATTGATCGAACGTGTTTACTGTGCTGGGGGCATTTTGCTGGTCTTCAGAAGGAGACCCACTTACTCATAAAAAAACTAAAGGATCCAAATAATTTCTTGAGGTACTGAGAATAAGATTGTACATTGCAGATCTTAATGATTAGAGGTGTAGAATTAATTATCTAGTGTATGTTTATGTGGCGCAAGTGTCTAAGTTAAGCTGTTAATTAAATTAGATTCAAATTAGAGTTTCCATAAGCATCTAGTAACTTGTAACTTGAACGGATCGCATAAATCATCAGTATACACTGTATTAGACAGTTATACGCTATTTATAAAATGTATTTAACATCCACTATTTATTGTACTGTAGTACCATTAGATAGTCACCTGGTTCTTTGTTTAATGGGTTTATTGAGTCTGTTTGGGCTCCTAATTCTGCTTATAGTTAATGGGTTCAGTACCATGGACAGCGTATAACATTTTAGCCTGTAACATACATACTTCACTGTAAATGACTGTTTGTCATTTAGAGATTTGGACTCTCTGGGTATGGAAATCTGTTTTGGTATTTGCTAGGACAGGTAGTTGCTTTGGATTTTATATATTTCACAGATAAAATGGTGGATTGTTATGACTTGTGAAAAAATGAAAAAAACTTTCAGGTAAACTGAATAGCAGATACCCAGAATTGAGAATGTGCAGTTCTATTGCATTTTGCAACAGTATTTGTGTATTATATTGTATTTGTTTGGAAAGGTTTTTTTATAGTACTTTCAACCAAAGTGGCCAGTCAGGGTTTTGAGGAAAACTTGTTGTTTTTCACCTCAGCCATTCTCGGATGATTGAGTCCTATCATGATGCAAAGTTTCCTTATTCTGTAATCAAACAGAAGATAATGAAAAAAATTATTTATATTTATACTGCAAAATAATAAAATGTGTGTGTTTATATCGGGCTTTTTATAGCAATAAGTGACAATCCCAAGATAAACATTTCCCATCAGAATAGTGATTTAGTCTTGGAAGTAAACTTGTGCTGTATGTTACTGTAAATGGATCCAAATATGCATTTTGATAATGCACTTAATACTCTGACCTCTTACTCATATCACTAGTGAGATGTGACAATGTGTTTGTGTCTCTAATATAATAACCTGGATTTCTATATCACTTTTTCAATTAACTGTTTTGTAGTATTATGAACTTCAACCAAATTTGTCTGCACATTTTCTTTGGATGTCCCAAAAGTTGGCGACCTGAAGGACAAAAAAAGTAAATTGTGAGCAGTAGTTTTGACTTGCTGATCATTATTTTATGGACAGCATACTTTTGAATAAAAAAAACCAATATTTTCTGTCTGTTGTGATACTTTAAGCTGGATAGAATTAAGTGAATTTTAGTACTAACAGGGCTTTATGAGCAGACCAAATATAAATTGTGCTTTTTGTGTTAATGAGCATCTCTTAACTAGTTGTATCTACAAACGCAGACTGTCACGTTTACAACACCAATTTAAGCCATTTTTGCTGTCTATACCAAGCAAAGAAAACTGGTCAAACCAAAAAAATAGTGAAGATTTATGTTTATGCATTTTGAATTAAGGATTGTTTTGTTGTATTTTACTTAATAAACTGCCTCCTCACCCCCACCTGCTTCATCACTTATTCACCATGCCTCCAGCTGTCTGCCCAGCTATTATTGCTGTCCACAAAACATGACTTAAGAGAGGGTTTGTGTGTGCGTGCGTGTGTGATGTGTTCTCATTATTCCTCTTGTCAGTGGAATAATAAATCAGAGTAGTAGGTGTCAGAGGTCAAGAGTCTGGTGTTGCGTGGATGCCCCCAAATTTAGAAACTACTTGCATTTTTTTATAGAATCATACAAATGCCAGTAAAATCTGGCACTGTGAAACCCTGCTGTTATTCGAGATTATGGTAATCGATTCCTTCATGGAGATCCATTAGGTGATTGCCCAGCCTTTTGAAGCAAGTGTGTCTCCCTCTGCATCATTGATCAGGCTCCACTGGTGTGACATTACTGTTTTTTTTGCCTAATGATGGCAATTTTCTCAGTCAAACTGGCAGAAGTGCAGTATTTGTATTGTGTGTGTGTGCTTCAGCCTGCTGATGCACAGTCAGGATTTTGGAAATACCAATTGTGTAGCAATGTATTGGAGGCAGCTTTGAAGAGTAATTGTGACAGTGGGACCTCAAGGACATTGCAGAAGGGCGCGTTATTGAATTATATTTGTGCCAAACTGTTGAGAGAAAGTTGAGAATGTACTATTAAACATTGGAAGGGCAACATGATTCTTGTGCACAGGTAAAAAAATGCTGTTTCATTTAAAACTTGGGGAGAAAAAGGTTTTTCAAAAAGGGTATATCAGATCGGTTAACTGAAGTGTATACAATAATATAACTATATAATACAATAATATAGTATATTATACAATAATATAATTATAATATAAGGGTTGGAGGTACAACCCAGACTGGTTAGAGACCAGGCACAGTTGGTAGGCAGAATGAGACAAAACAGTTAAAAACATCCAGAGATCAATAACTAACAGAGCAATACAACCATGCAGTCAATCCAAAGAAGAGATGATCAAAGAACAAGGGGTATAATGACCAGAGTTAGGACTGTGAATGCAAACAGAAATGCAAACACTAGGAAATATGCAAGGGCAATCTTACTTCACAAATGTGACTGTGTGTGACCAGGGTTTAAATGTAAATGTCAGTGGGAGTACTCAGCTGATGGAATGCTGGTGTGCATCATTAGTAAGCTGGTGAATTGGAGCGTAGAAGAGTGCAAGCTGAGGAGGACTATGAGCATTGAATCTGGAAGTGGAGTGGTTGTGGTCAGATAGTCAGAATCCTTAAGGGCACTGGGGCTCGAAGACCTGTAAAATGAATGAGCTGGTCATGACAATGCCATAGGGGTGTGATGCAGGCCTGATAAGGTCTAAAAAGGTGTAAAAAGTTTTTCTTTTGTTCAGAATGCCCTGTGCTTCACTGTGCTGCAACTCCTCTAATCAACAAGGTATTGGAGTCCATTGACCGGTTGACACAAGACCAAGAGGACCGTGCACTGTAGACAGTGGTGCCACTGTCAACTAATCTTGTTGGTGTTATTGATAACTCTGCACGATTAAGGAACTCGTACCAGTCTGACAGTTGCCCCATGCAGCAGAAAGAATTTGCAAAAGACCTTCGTTATATCACACTGACCTTTGGAAACTTCTCCACCAGTTCATATTAGACCGAGAACCTAGGTTGGAGAGAAAGCACTCATACATTCCAGGGTGCCAGCAGACTTGTATAAACAGTTTGGCCATTTGGGAGGTTGAATGTTATACAGTAAGTTTAAGTACTGTTCATTACGTCAATGTAGGATTGACAGGCGGGTATGAGTTGTTGGCTAAAACCTAAATAGAAACTGAGATCCTTGTCCTGGCTTCATAGATGCTTCTTCTCAGTCCACGGTTTGGGGCCAGCCTGCGTGGGAACAATCTTTGATAGTCTGTTGGCCTGGAGAGGGTGGTACAGAGGCACAGCTGCTAGTACTGTCACTTCACAGCTCAAGCATCCCTAATTTATTATGACCTCAGGCTCTGTTTGCATGTCCTCCCACAGTCTGAGACTCTCTTGGGTGGACACATCTCTATAGAGACTATGTTGAAAAGTGGAGATGAAAAAAAAAACCTTGTTGCTGTTAGGAGGACTACGTCACACTCCGGCGTGACCCACCGTTCTCGCCAATGTACGAGGGAAGCCTTGGAGGTATCGTAGGTCCCGTACAGACAGATCCAGGATTTCATATCCCTGTCCACACCTGATCCCTACCGAGTTCCGGCCAGCTGCTCGACTCCGTACCCCAGCCCGTCTTTCTCGTGGACCATCAAACACTCAAGCTCGCGCTCGCCCTCTGGCGTTCGGGAGCTCCTCTGCGCCACTCAATTTGGAAAGTGTCCCTTCTTGTGCTCACCGCACGTCTGCCCTCTGCCGAATTGGTGCCGATTTGCGCTCATGCCAGCTGTGGGTGCCAGTCATCACTTGGATAAGCACTCCGATTTGTTGCTGCTTCTGTACCAGTAGTTAAACATGCATGGCGATTGCATCCACAGAACATTCCAAAGATGACAACGTCAACTACTACTAATATCTATTACTATAGCTTAATTAAACATTATTTTGTCAATTGTATTAAGAAATGCATCTGATACGTTTTAGTTCAGCAAAATCAAGTGGACAAGAGGGAAGAACAGTTTTAAATACTGCTTGACAAATGGTCTATCCGTTTGCCTTTCTGTCTGAAGAACTTCTACAGGGGAATTAGGCATAAATACATTTGTATTTATTTGTACTGAAGTATCTGTTTGGAATGTTTCCCAGATATTACAAATCATACAATATTAATGCAATATTCTGCCTTACCCCAGACACCGTATATAGCTCTGCAATAAAAATGCACAGACCTTTTTAACAAACATGTTTTTTTGTTTTTCCCTGAGCAAAGTAGGTGTTTGACAGTAAATTACTTTGGTCTCCCTGTGGTTTGACTGTTCTTAGTGGACATTAAGTATTTAACAGTAAATCTGTTCTGCTCTTCTGCTCCCTGAAACAATTCACTAAGTGTTAGCTATCCACAAACAAAATGGTCTCAAACAAGCACACAGGTCTCACCTTCACTACACTCCCCATCTTTGTTTGAACCATTTTCAAGTGCCAAACAGAATCAAATTTGTTGACATGACACCCATTACGTGCCCTTTTATTGGCAGCCGGTCACTGTCACCTTTATTGTGATGTTGGTGGTGGTGATGGTGGTGTTTTAAACAAGAAACCTGGAATGCTATGAACTGCATCGACTTTATCAATGAGTGAAGGTTCTGTTCGGGATCTGACGATGGTCTTGTTCGAGCATGGAGTCCTCGTGATAAGCACTTTAATCCTGCCTTTGTTGTGGAGCAACACGCTGTCCCGACTGCTGGTTTGAAGTTCTGAGCCATTGCATGACAGTCAGTCACTCTTAATAGTGACACGAGGGACACTACAAACTCAGTGATATGTGCACGTACTCACTTACATATATCAGTACACAAACATTAAGTTTAGTGTTATTGTTATTGTCAGTCAGTGTAATACAACAGAAATAATTTAAGAACAATTTTATTATACATCGCTACTAAATCCCTAAAAATGTTTTGCCTGTCTGTATATTACATCGGTCATGAGCATGCTGGGTTTATCTTACCACTCTTAAAAAAACCCACACTTTCTCACTTGCACATCCTTGCAGAAAACGTCTAACTTGCTCCTTCACTGCAATCCAACACATGCAGAGTGGGAGAAAAAAAATCCTCTTACATTTGGTGCAAGGTGGCAATTCCTGATATTGGCAGCTCCCTGCAGCGCGTGTCACTCCTGCTGAAGCTTAGCTTTGAGTTAGTACTGCTCCATGTCAGAGATCTCCCTAGAATATGGCTAACAAATTCTACAAGGTGAAACAAGTTTTTCTGTTGGTGGGCTCGAGGTCTTTGGCAATTTTTACTTTAGAGAATAATTGATGAACTGAGAACCTGAGATATTTGAGTGTTTAGTAAGGTTGTAAGAAAAAATGCTGATCATAGTGTTAGGGTTCGCACTGCGAGCCCTTTTTACTTTGTTCGCCGCGGTCAGTTATTTTACCCCGATCCCTTAGTGTT
>JAUZST010098712.1:0-18685 GCA_034779995.1 Parotocinclus haroldoi
ACACACACACACACACACACACACACACACACACACACACACACACACACACACACACACACACACACACACAATGCCAATGCAAGGTAATAAAATAACACGCATGTCTTTGGACAGTGGGAGGAAACCAGGGTACCCGGAGTAAACCCACGCCAAGACAGGGAGTACATGTAGGCTCCACACAGAAAGGACCCAGGCCGCTCCACCCTGGGATGGAACCTAGGACCTGCTTGCTGTGAGGCAGCTGTGCTACCCACCAAACCACCATGCTGCTTTATAGAGAGAGAAGGTACAATTACTGGATAAATAACCGTATTTTGGTCACTGATCAGATTTATGTGATCAGATCTTTATACCAAATAAACAAATCACAGATATGTCATCAAACCCCTTTTCATTACTGAACATGCTGGCATAGTGAAACGTACCAGAATTACTTTAAAAACGCAACTGAAAAACACTGCATAATGTAGTGAGACACATTGGCCATTTGCATTGTCCTAAGATATTGTAACGGTACACAGTTGGAGGATTTCTTTACCCCATTCAAAATATACAACTACAGGTACATAAATTACGACATTAATATGACATTAATTTTTATCTTATAGCCAATAATACAGAATTCAATTAAATTAAAAAAACAGTCTATGAACCCTTTCACGAGCTCAAATTAACATGAACAATTTAAATTAGTTCTGCAAGTTCTTTCCTATTATATTTTTATTTAAATGTAGAGCATATTCAACACAGCTAATCAGAGCGCCAAAATTCAATGATTTCATTGCAAACTCAGAGGGTATGTATGTATCCCAAAGGCATTTTCCGACTCCGGTCTCAATTCCAAAGCTACAAAGTCCCACAGCCAACTGCTTCTGACTTCATCCAAAATAGATGAGAACAGCATTTCAATGGCAGATGCTACTTGATTTCTCCCAGGCTGCTTTCTATTATGCATAATCCAATGTAAAATTTTATACATTAGAAATCAGTAAGTTTGAAATAATCAAATCATTTCAGCCTAGATGGTACACAAGAATACACAAGCATCTTCAGCAGTCCGTATATATGCCTAGAAAGCAATCTGAACTCCAATAAAGAGATTGCATTTTTCTCTGACACTTATAAGATAATGGAACATCCAGAGCTTCTTAATAATAAACAGTTGATAGGAATATTTATCCCAAGTTACTAGCAGAGAGATTGGAGGAAACTGGAATGGCTGGTGGAAATTCACACAGAACTGGCATAAAAATGTAGGGGCATCCCTAGATTTAAATATACTGTCACAGATGGTATTCAGTGTGCACTTTAGTGATGTAAATGAGTTGTGGATTTATCTTTTCCAGTACATTGTGATAAAAGTTGTTATGAATAGGGAAGCGTTGCTCACACACAAAATGCGCCAATAACAGTATCTGATATGTGACCACACGATGTCACTCTCATTAGCAATTAAGACAAGTACAAAGTGCAATACTATAGAGTTGGAACATTCATTTCTTTCCACATTTTGCTCATGAACTATAAATGCATTATAAAATTATTTCCAATAATTTATTTCACACAGCTAAATATTACTCACTCTTTCCTTTCACTAGTTCCTCATAAAAACATTGTACTATTATTATTCCCAAACCTAATAATGCCTCACTTTGAATTATTTCTAATAATATTTCTAACAATATCTAAAAGTATAACAAAAAGATTCCATTTTTTTTATTCCAACATGCCTACATACAGTGGAGCAAAAGGTATTTAGTCAGCCAATTATGAACTATGGGAGACAAAATGAGAAAATCCAAGAAATCACATTGTAGGATAAAAAAAAAAAACTATTTGTGAATTATGTTGGAAAATAAGTATTTGGTCAATAAAAAAAGTTAAACTCAATACTTTTTAACACAAAATTTGTTAGCAAAGACAAAGGTCAAACATTTCCTGTGTGTCTTCACCAGGCACATACTGTGCCTGGTATTTTGGCCCATTCCTCTAGAGAAGATCTCCTCTAGAGCAGTGATGATATGGGACGGTCGCTGGGCAATGCAGACTTTCCACAAATTTTCTATGGGTTTGTGGTCTTAAGACTGGCTATTCCACTCCAGGACCTCGAAATACCTTTTACGGAGCCACTTCTTTATTGCCTGAGCGGTGTGTTTGGGATCACTGTCGTGCTGGAAGACTGAGCCACTTTCCATGCACTGCAGGATTTCTCGTTGTACTTTGTTACTGATGGTAGCCTTTGGACCCAGCTCTCTGCATATCATTCATCAGGTCCCTCCGTGTAGTTCTGGAATTTTTGCTCACCGTTCTCATGATCATTTTGACCCCATGGGATGAGATCTTGCATGGGCCAGATTGAGGAAGATTATCAATGGCCTTGTATGTCTTCCATTTTCTTACAATTGCTCCCACAATTGATTTATCCACACCAACCTGCTTGCCTATTGTAGAATCACTGTACCCAGCCTGGTGCAGGTCTACAATTTTCTTCCTGGTGTCCTTCGACAGCTATTTGGTCTTGACCATGGTTGAGTTTGGAGTTTGACTGTTTGGGGCTGTTGACAGGTTTTCATATGTCTCGCACTGAGGAGAAGCTTCAATTAATCCATTCTGCCATAAAGCCTTGACTGGTGGAGGGCTGCAGTGACAGTTGACTTTGTGGAACGTTTCCCCATCTCCCTACTGGATATCTGGAGCTCAACCACAGTGATCTTTGGGTTCTTCTTTACCTCTCTTATCAAGGCTCTTCTCCTACAATTGCTCAGTTTCCATTTAAGGATTATGGAGGCCACTGTGCTCTTAGGAACCCTAAGTGCTTCAGAAATGTTTTGTAACCTTGGCCAGATCTGTGCCTTGGGCAGTTCCTTCGACCTCATGATTCTCATTTGCATTGACATGCACCGTAAGCTATGAGATCTTATATAGACAGATGTGTGCCTTTCCTAATCAAGTCCAATCAGCTCAATTGAACACAGCTGGACTCCAATGAAGGAGTAGAACCATCTCAAAAAGGATAAGAAGACTGACAGCTTGTGAGTTGAATATGAGAATATGAGTGTCACAGCAAAGGGTCTGAATACTTATGGTCATGTGATATTTCATGTGATAAATTTACAAAAAATTCTACATGGGTCAAGATGGGATGCTGAGTGTACATTAATGAGAAATAAAATGAACCTTGATTTTAGCAAATGGCTGCAATGAAACAAAAAGTGAAAAATAAAGTCTGAATACTTTCTGTACCCACTGTATATACAGATAAAGAAGTCAAACAGGTGTCATTAATACAGGTAACGAGTGGAGGACAGAAGAGCTTCTTAAAGAAGAAGCTACAGGTCAGTGAGAGCTAGAAATCTTGCTTGCTTGTGGGTGACTAAATGCCTATTTTCCACCCTAATTTACAAATACATTCTTTAAAGATCCTACAATGTGATCTTCTGTTTTTTTTTCTTATATTGTCTCTCATAGTCGAAGTGTACCTATGATGAAAATTACAGACCTCTCTCGTCTTTCAAAGTAGGTGAACTTGCACAGTCAGTGGCTGACTAAGTACTTTTTGCCCCATTTTCAGTGAAATACCCTCACTGGAAGAAATTACTTAAAAAATAAAGACAATAGCATCAAATGTTATAACAAATGCTCCACAAAACAATGCTGTAGGTCAAACATCATACATCCAGTGTGAGTCAAAAGCCACAGGACACCCTTTTATTTTAGAAACAAATGGGAAAATGACATATCTGAATATCCCAGCAAGTAACAGGGGATTCAGAAACGGTGTATCAAAAATATATTTTAAGCTATGTCTAGAACATGGCCACCAGCTTGAAAGCCGTACATATTGGATCAAGGGCAAGTTTTTTTTTCCCAATTGGAAGGTGTTCATGTAGCATATCAAAGAATACCATAATTATCTTAGTAATCGATTGTTGCAATCAGATTTTCAATATCGCTTGTGGCCCAAGAAACACAGAAATGTCAAAACTGTTGTTGTTTATGACTGGCAACTGAAGATGGAATTGACAGTTCTGATGTCTGGGGAACACAGCTGCTATATCAACTACAAACTTCAACAACCGATACCCAGAAAGACCACAAATTTCACACAGCCCTGTTGTATCCTCATAGCCAAATTCAGTGAAACTGAGACTGTGGATGACAAGCCTCAACATGGTTTTGGCCGCCTTTACGACACAACCGTCCACAACGCAGCATGTGACATGTCTGTGACTTTTGACACACACACGTAGCTGATAGCAGTATGGATGGTCCTTTTCATCTTTGGTTCAGTGCACACAGTATTCATTTCTTCTACAAAAGATCCGTAATACCGATTTATCTGACCATAATGCACAATTCCACTGGCCTATCCCTCTGAGCAGTCTGAAGTCAACACTGCTTCTGAACACAGCATTTGTGAATGTAACACTACATTGTAGTGCTTGACAAAGGTTTGCCAAAGTAATCCCTTGCCCATGTGATTATATCAGCTATTGCTGAACGGTGGTTCTTGATGCAGTGCCGTCTGAGGCACTGGAGATTACGGGCATTCAGCTTAAGCTTTCCCTTTATTTACTGGAATTCCTTGAATCTTTTAATGATATTATACACTCTAGAGGGAATGATATGCAATTCTCGTTTGATCATTCTTTGAGGTAGACTGATTTTATACACATGCATTTGTTTCCAAACTGAAGCTCCTCTCCCATTTTTGCTCCTCAAATCATGATTGTAATCAGCTGTTGTCATTACCTTGAAATCACATTAATATTTGTTTTTTTCTTCATTATTAGGCCTAAACTGGCCAGTCCATTTGGAATGTGTTACAGACCTGAAATGCAAAAATGAGTTCATACTTTCTGTGATAAAATGAACATCAACATAAGACACGCTGCTTTTGTGTTTGTTTTTTTTTATATTCCAAACTGTCCTGCTTAAACCATTTAGCAGTAATGTTTGCTACAGAAAATATTTTCTTGCCATATTGAAGTAAAGATATCAGTATCTCTTTCCAGTCCCATACATCACAGGTAAGATATATAATAAATATTTACTGAAGCAGTTAATGTCATAAATCAGATCCTTAACCCAATGAAACACTTTCTATTTGTATGAAACAATATGAAATAAAACATGTAAATTGCAAAGTGCAGAGGGTGGGTCAGTGCTCCACAGCAGATAAGCAGGCATTGACAGAAGATGATGGGAGAAGCAACAGCATTGCTGATTCCTACCTGCCTCCTTATTACAGTGCAACACTCACACCTACACAAATAAGCTTGTCTTTCTATCAATCTGGGGACTTTCTTTTGGTACAATATTACTGTTTTACAGAAAAGACTGTAATTAATTTCACAAATTAATTTAAAACCTTTCCCTAATCCCACCCTAACCTAAGTAACCTAAAGCAAATATTTAGTCTTTCTTGACATTTTAAACAAAAGTTGCAGTTTTGTGTTAGAATTTAAAACACAGACACTTTGTTAAATGTTTAAAACTAATTAACTAAAACAAATGGAGAGCATAAGTGCATCTGTGAGACACAAAAAAAAATCAACCAGAGCACTTTTATCACAAATATTCCACTGAATAAATCACTCCTTGTTTACACCTGAGGGCAGCACAGTGGTGCAGTGGTTAGTACTGTCACCTTACAGTTCAGAGATCTGGTTCGATGCTGATCCTCTATTCTGCCTGTGTGGAGTCTGCATTTACATTAACATTTATTGTAACCGAGAGCGACTTACAACTGATACATTATTATAATTCAAGCAATGGTGGGTACATTAACCACTAGGTTACCACTGTCCCCTACAACAGTCCCTTACTGCATGACCTCCCTGTGCAACCATGACTAGGACAAGCAGATAAGATAATTAAGTAATGGATGTTTACATCTGATTGCACGTAGATTTTCAGTTGTATGCCTCTCTGGTTTTCCAGACTGCAGTTTGATTGTTGTTCTATGTGACATGCAAATCAGCTTATAATACATGATCACGTAATTTTCTATGCTGCAACTCTAATGCATTCTCACCTAAAATATGTCCCTGAAATTGCTTTTTTAATCTTCCAGAAAGTGACAGCACAGACAATCATGGACCACATGGATTATGACATATTACTGCAAGAGGATTCTGTTGTCAGATGCATCTCATGAGAAGACGGATAAATTTACATACATAAAAAAATCCATAGATTAGATCACCTTCTAAACCACCTTCTGAATTTAAATTTGAGGAATACCATCCCACCCGGGTCCGACTGCAGTGTCAATTATTGTTTCTTGACTGGTTCTGAAATCATACCATGCTTCAGGGATGCTCTATTTAATGCCCGCATTGTGTTCTTTGAAACCGGACACTGACCAAAATGGACACTGATCGTACATTACCATAGTCACATAGCCGTTTTTATGCTAAAAACATGGTAATGTTCTACTTTCGTTTTCAATAACTGTAAGTGTGAAGATACAGAAAATAAGAATGTGTGTTTTACAGTACAGTGCTATACTAAAACTTTTCATTTAGTGTTTTATATTATTGTTTCAAATACAACACCATGTACTTTAAGTATCTAAACTACCGTACCTTCCCATCAGTCAACGTGTTGTTTCACGGATTCTGATGTGAATGTTAAACAGCGCATACTTGTATAGAAAATACAATACTGTACTGTTATAAACCTGTGTAGGGCAAAGCCGTTGCAGCCTAACAGCTGTAGAGGATAGTATGAATGATTACGAGGATAGGATGGACCTGATACTTTTGTTTACTAGGAGCTCAAATGCATTGATAGACAGTATTATAACCAACACAGAAGATCAACCAGATGAAAGAGGAGACTCAAATTATAGTGTGTTACAAATTGTTACAAATAAGCAGCAAAATGTCATATAACAGTCTCTGGTCCAAATGCCAACAAGCAAGCAAGCACATGACTGGTAAGGCAATTACACCAGGCACAAACACACACACCCACATAAATGAGAGAATTCTGCTCTTAAACTCTTACCAGTGTTGCCCAGTGTTTTTCAGAGGAACGTAGCTAAAGACTGCTTGAAAAGTCCCTAAATGCCACTAGGTAATGAAACGCAACAATTTGCATATTTGTGGCATCATCACATCGTATTTACATGCTGCCTAAAGTCAGATGGTATTGTTCAATCTTCATTTCCTTAGCTGCTTTACCCTAGTCAGAGTCACGGGAAAGCCGGTGATAAGCCGGCATCACTGGGCACAAGGCAAGAACAACCCTAGGCACCAATCCATTGTAGCACAAACACACTCATTTAACAGGGGCGCTATAGAGCCACTAATTAACCTAACACACATCTTTGGACTATGAGTACCCAGAGTAAATCCACATGGACAAAGGGACGATATGCAAAATTCACACAGAAAGGACCAAGTGCACTCCACCTGGGACTGAACACAATACCTTCTCGGTGTGAGGCAAAAACAGCCCCATTTCACCATACTTGTGTGCATAATGGTGGATATGAGGTTCTTTTTAAAGCAGTCATCTTTCTCTTTATTCCAAACCCACTTTAAATGTTTGTTGCCAAAATGCTTTATTTTCATTTAATCTGATCATATAGTGTTTTCAGCCCCAGTAGGGATTAGAAAATTCCATGTGCTTACCATTGCAGAAAACGAGTTTTCCCCTTCAGGCCTTCATACTTACCTGTTACCATGGAGGTTTTATTTGATTTTTAATATGATATCTAATTTGCCTAATTGTAGATACAGGCATCTTCATGGGAGGAGTTATTTCCATTGCTATTCCCTGAATTATGAAGGTCAACACACTTTTCTCTTATTTAAACCATGTGATCCTTTGCCTTTCCCAAGAAAAGTTATGAGCAAGATAATTTGACCTCTGTGTAATCTAATATATTGTATATACACCAGGGAAACAAGAAGATGTGCTTTTAATATGTTATTAGGCACCCTGAGCGACTTTACCAGAAAGACTTTTACCGAACAATATATAGCTACTCAACAAAAGGTTCGATTTTTCTTTTTTTTTTTCAATACAAAAATACAATATGAGACATTGTTAGGCATGCAAGTTCTGTATGATATCCTGTGGCTCATTTGTCCACAGTTGCAGCTGGTCCTGTGAATTCTGCACACTTGTAGTCTGCCAAGTCTGGCATCCCAACTGGTCCCATACAGATCATACAGGTCAGAATGGCATAAATGTTAAGCAACTTATCACTGGTCAAAATGACCATTCCTGTAAGCATTTACAGGTTCTCTTTGTTTCCACAGTTACGATATTAGCTTCATCATGGAGATTTAATAACAAACATAAATATACATTCACCAGAAACATTCTGAATTTTGAATTTTCCAAGGCAAAAGATTCAAAGTATATGCAGTACTCTCTCACACTCCGCATTGGGAAATTAGTAGTGAGGAAAGTGTTTTACCAACCAACTACATATGTATAATCCCAGATACAAGGAAAAACAATCAGTGACAAGTTAGCACTTGTATAAAAAGATAACAGTACTAACATGAACTGTTCTCAGTGAATTGCATGCCCAGCAGCCAAATTACAGTGATTTTTCTTTCCTCAAAATGGATGAGATCTTCGATTTTGTTAGAACCGGGTTGGGTTTTGATGTGATTGATTTTTGTACAGAGACAAAAATATAAAACTGAAAGCTCTGTTCCTCATTTAGAATAGCTCATTAAGCCTTAACAGACAAACAGGTTGCTCTGCGCTTTGTTTTGGGCTTTTGCAGGTCAAAGTAGTTAAATTAGCATAACCAAATTTAAGGGCTCTAGTATCATGCAGCACAAGCATTTGCATAGTTGGCTAATTTGAGCTAGGTTCCTACTTACACCAAGCACCCGGAATGTGTGTCAGCATACATAATACTACATGGGTGGTGGATAATTCTCAGCACTGCAGTGACACTTATGTGGTGGTGTGGTATTAGTTTGTGTTGAGCTGGTATGACTGAATCAGATACAGCAGATGGACGTTTAAATCACTATTTATTCACTGTCCATTTTATTATAGGTTTTTACCTTATTGTTCCACCTTATAGATGTAAAGTCAGAGACAAAATCTCATCAGTTTGTGTTAGTAGTCCTCTAAACCTTTACCAGTGCTCTATAGGATGGTGGTGGCTGGACATTTTTGGCTGGTGGGCTATTTTCAGCTAGTATATAAACTGAAAACATCCAGAATGCTAAAGAGATATGTACCCTATATAAAACGTTTTTACATGTTAGTAATTTGCCTAATAAATCAACAGGTTTATAAATGATGTGATCCATCAAGCCATTCTCAGTGTTCCTTTCAGCAGACACCAGGGGGGGATTGATAATTGATTCTCACAAGTCAGAAGATTACTATAAAAAATGTCCATGTTTCTTGCTTGCAATTGCCACTCTGCAAAGTGTCGCAGCAAATGTAAAAGACACCCCTATTTCCAGGTTGCACCTCTACTCTACAAATGTCATTTTAAACAATTTTTAAGAGGAGCTGTTCAGAGATTGGTTAGGTAGGCAAACCAAGACTCTGACAACACTGCCACTAATCAACAGTGTGGCACACTGGTCAACTATGCAAATACCAGTGTCCCACAATTACTTGAATTACCTGAAGCAAAACTTTAGGTATATACTACAATGAAACAATTATTTAAAACACAACAACACTGAACCTTTCTAAATATGGATATTTTTATACTATTAAAGACAATTCTGTGGGATCTGTAGATTTGAAACATAGTACTACTACTACTACCGATCCTTTTTCAAGAAAGAAACAGCTGTGATGCAACAATCCCCTTTTGCTTAGGTTTAGATTTTATTCAGGATATAGAGTTTTTAATTCAATTTTCTTATGATTTTTTCACACTGCCCATTCTAATAGAGAGGTTCTCTGTTTTATATAAATATTTTATAATTCAATGAAGTGGAAGAGCAAGCTTTACATTTCTCTCAAAGTACAGGTTGAATGATACAATCCCACCAGAAAATCGTAATATACCAAAATCCAATAAAATATTATCTTCTAGCTATGTTTACACATTTCACTTTATAGTACTAAAATATTAAGAAAAAAAGCAACCGATTGGAAAGTTAATCAAGACAATGAAGACTAAAAGTACAGGGGTTCCAGGATTATCATCCTACTTCGTAGAGCCATCCATAAACACAGCATCTGTATGTTTGCATACCATTTATTCAATATTATGATTTTCTTTTAATTTTTTCATTGTACTCCGTGCAATGCCACTGGCAGAACTAGAACTGCTGCAATGAAACATATTTAGAAGGAAGCCAACAAGAGGACAAGAAAAAAGGTAGGCAATAATGCAGTAATACAATGGTGATGTCAGTGATTTCTATTAAACTGAATGCACACTGGTCCAGCATATATACCACAGCATTTGGAAGCATCACACCAGACACCAACCCTAAGCATGATTTAAGGTTGTGTAAAAAATGTGTAATTTAAGGAAAAAGAAGCAGCTCCTCAAAAGACGGCCTTGCCTGAAGAATCTGATCTTAAAACTACAAAGCTGGATGGATAGGATGAACCATAGAGTAATACCAAGGCAGCCAACGTGTGTCCTGGACTCCTGTGAACTCCTTCAAGTCTGCCCTTTTTGTCCACTAGTGGGTGTGCATAATGTAATAGTTCAGCATGTACCGGATTCCCAGAGTTCCACGGTCTAATCAGTTCCATCAGCTGTGGCATAGCATATCTTAAACATGACAATCCTCTGCAAGAATCGCTGGACCTTTGCAGAGGCAAGGGTTTTGTTTGTGATGTGTGGAAGTGTGGGGACCTCTTAAAAGAAAAAGAATGATTCTGAAAGAGTTCACCTTGAAAAGGCGAATGGACGACAAGAGAAGAACAATGGAGAAACATATTGAAGTTGTAAAGAGCTGAAAATATTCTGACAGTGTGAAAGCAGCAGGCCTATAAGATATTATTGTAAGGAAGTGAAATACTCAAAAGTATTCTTTTACAGAGTATATTTTTTAGCAAAAAAAACAAAAACAAATTGAGGCAGGAGAGTGCAAAATTGTCATAGTTAATCTAGAAATTTAATATTTAATATTTAATACAATCAAAACACAAACTGTGTGATTTAGGTTTAACAGGAGTTGATGAAAGAAAGTCATTTCAATTGTTAAGAAAAAGAAAGGAAAGACAGAAAGTTTACTGTTTTTTTCCTTTACTTTCAGATTCTGTAACATGAGGCTATAAGATTAGTTATTTGTTTGCAGCCACCATTTTGCACACCAGACTTTTTTTTTTTACCATTCCCTTGCCTCCACCATGTAGTCATTATCACGTATCACAGAGGTCAAGCTAACCAGTAAAACTAAACTGACATTAAGTATAACATTTATATATAAAGATTAACAATCACATAAGGAAGGTTCTTTTACTGGGACAGTATACCTTGTTATACAAGTAATGATCATCAGCATAGCCAGTTTTAAAATGGAAGGAGAGCAATTGTGAAATACTCTATTAACAGAATACTGTGTTAACAGTACATGGACATCTTAAAATATGCCCATAAGCTTAATTGTCTATTTTACAATCCCATATTAGAAAACGTTGGGAGAGTGTGAAAATGCAAATATAAACACTGCTTACAAAAATAGGGGTTTCCATTCTGGGAGCAGTATATGTGTATATTTAAACTAAACATAGTGATCTTTACACATATATCGTACTTTTACAACTTTTAGACTTTTGACTTTTAGTTGTCAAATAAAATCCAAACCTGCATTTTAGACCTGCAATGTATACTAAAAAAAGATGGGACAGGGCAATTCATAGCTAATAACAAGGTAAATAACTAAATTTATGTAACTGTAAACAGATGATGTCAGCAAGTGATAATAATCCTGATTTAGTACAAAGGTAGTGTCCACAAAAGTCTCTGAGAAGCAAAAGTGAGCATAGAATCTCAACAAATGTGGTCAACTAAAATCATGTGAACATTATTTCAATGTTTAAAAACAATGTTCCTTAAAAAATATTACAAAGGATTTCCATATTTCAGTCGTAACAAATTCTCATTTGACTTGTTTTGCATCATCGTACTAAGAAATGCATGGATGTCCCTGGAAAAGATGTCATCTTGAAGGAATGAATGTTGCTGTCAAATTTCAATGTACTTTTCTGCATTAATGATGCCATCACAGAACTGAAAATTAATTTTGCAAAGGGTACTGAGACAGTCCCATACCTGGACAGACCCTTGTTTTAAATCCCTTTGAGGTACATTGTTTAAAAAAATGTCAATTATGTTCTCACACATTTGTTGATAAACTGGAGATCCTCTTACCATCTTTGCTCCTCAGACACCCAGTCTTTCCTGGATGCTGCTTTTGTACCAATTATGTGTCCTCAAACATGACTTCAAAATCACATCATTTAGTTTAGTTAATTGCTAGTAGTTTACTAGCTTTAAATTGCCCTGTCCCATTTTTTATCAAATGAAGAAATCTATGTTTAATGACAACTGAAATTAAGTTGAAGTTGTAGTTGTCTGCCATGACAGAAAAGTCTAAAGTAATGTAAGAAACACTGCATTTTTTTTTGCTTTTTCTATACCAATCCAATTTACTTCAGATTATGGTGTGTGCATCTAAAATTCACCAACTTAATATAAAAACAATAGGATATGCTTTAATTACTGTTTGGCTACCTTGCATGTGAAAGGTATATAGCATATCAATACATGATCGTATAGTAAAATAAACAATGTCTAAATGGTGTGATGTGACCGCTATCCACTAAGAAGATTTTGTACCATTAGCATCATGCACCAATCAAGCACCATTCTTTTTACATTTTTTTCTTTTTTGTTAAAGAAGAACACGTTGCAATGGTTAACCATTAATAGTTAGTATCTCTAATCTTATGGAACATCCTCCATGCAAGCTGGTTCCCTGCTTTCATGGTAATTTTGTAAGCGATTAAAGTGACGTGGACAAGTTTTCTGAGACAAAGTCCAATAAAACAGCTCTCAACTCTTATAGACCTAGAGTAGTTTAAATGCAAATGTAGTGTGTCAGTTACATGAAATAGATTTAAAAGCCAAACATAACAAACATAGTAAAACATAGTGTGATTTGCTTATGGTCACAGCGTTCTAATAGAGAGGTTCTGTGTTTTATACAAATATTTTATCATTCAATGAAGTGGAAGAACAAGCTTTACATTTCTCCCACGGTACAGGTTGAACGATACAATTCCACCAGAAAATCGTAATATACCAAAATCCATTAAAATATTATCTTCCAGCTATGTTTACACATTTCACTTTACAGGACTAAAGTAATGAGGACAAATGATGACAAAAGGCAACCGTTTGGAAAGTCAATCAAGACATTGAAGACTAAAAGTCCAAGGTTCTAGGGTTATCATCTTACTTCATAGAGCCACCCATAAACACAGCATCTGTATGTTTGCATACCATTAACAGTGAGATGCTCTGGGCAATGTTCTGCTGGGAAACACTGGGTCCTGTCATACATGTGGATGTTGTTTTGACATGTACAGCGCTGCGGTGTCACAATAGGTAGTACTGTGACCTCACAGCAAGAAGGTTCTGGGTTCAATCCCACAATCCAAATACATACATTAGGTTAATGGATATACTAGTCTGATCGGAGTGTGTATAACTAGTTTTGATGTTACCTAGCTTCTATCTTTAAAATGAACATTGATGCTGTTAGCAATGTTAAATATAACCACACAAACACACTTTTACACATACCACCTATGTAAAAATTACTGCACACCATATACACTTCATCATAGTGGTGGTCTCCCTGAATGCATTTGCCTTATCCTGGCATCTTTTTCACAAAGCAAAAATGTTCAGTAATGGTTATGAAAACAAAGGGTTCAAGATGTTAACCTGGAAGAAACGCACACCTACTACATTATGCACTATGTATCAGCATAATGCTGTGCATAATAAATAAAAGAGAACATGTAATGTGGTGAGACTGGTCCACCACCAATGCTCAGTACAACAAAGACCAGCATATGTTATGTTTTGAACACTAGCACGCTGGTAAACCAGCTTTACCAGCAAAGGGTGGAATTTCTGAAAGCATTACAGCACAACAGCCATTGCGGAATTCGAGAGCAATTGTTTAATGTGATCCTTGTACTACCAAAAACTTTCCATAGGTGAACTGTGTTATGTTTCAGAAATTATGCACAACTGATAAAAAATCTGTCTACCAGCCCAAATAATCTTTGGTCAGCAGTAGATCATGGTCATCATTTTCCATTAATGACTGTTTTCTTTTTCAAACTGTGTTCAATAGCCGGAAATAACGTGACATACCTAATTTGAGAATAGTCCACCAGTTAAACAATAGAGAGCCGTGTAGTGGTCAGACTGTCACGAAAAACAGATATTGTACCATTACACTCTTCAAACTGTACCTGAGGGTAGGTAAACCTAAAATGAGCACATCTACAGAGTCGGTGGTTCTAAAAACATGCAAACTAATACACTTTCACAAAAATCCCATGGTCAGTGCAATGGATAGGCTTAATTTAGTTTGAAGACCTAACATTTACATTAATATATAATAAATTAATTTATATAACGACTTAGAGAAAAGACAAAGCCTTTTTTAAATAAAGGGAAATGGGGAATATTATTAGTCATAAATCAGCTGATTATAAATCTATGAGCGCAGAAAAGAGAACATCTTGCATTCTAAACGCAAAGCTTTTTTTTAATGAAACAAAGCCACGCATGGCTTGTCAGTTGGCCAACTGAAGACTGCAGCTGAATCACAAACAGAGCTGCTGCCATGCAATGTAATGCTGTTTTATTTTTCAAAGAATAATCTCCACCTATAATGTCAATTTCAGCATCCGGTGCAATCATTATCTGGTGTAACTTGAATCAATCTGACCATATTGCACATGTTGTTTATGCTCATCAAGATGGCAGGCTATAAAGAGAGCTTTAATACAAAATGAAGCAAATATGTGAAATTATCAGCTTTAAAATGCAAGAAGTGTAAATGATCCCGTTCATTTATCTTACCTTGATGGCAAAGCAAGCTTGCGCTTCTTTAAGGATGCATTTCTTTCTTTGTCTTATCACTTCAGTCGCTCACCAACAGAGGTGCCTATTTATTCCTGTGTCCATCCCACAAGAAGTGAGCGTTTAAATGAGAGAGGCTCGTAGAAATTTCGAGGAAAATGTGCATCATATCCAGAATGCTAGAATATCGCACCGATGTTACTCCCTTAAAGACCATAACTCATCATCAGTGGCCAGAAATGCAAACAACGAGCACTTCCTCCAATATGCTAAATCGCAATGCGTCCATCTTTACCAAAACGGTGGCTCGATATTTTAGAATCGATTACATTATTTTGCCGTGTCTGTTATTTGTGAATAGAGTTTCGGCTAGATGATTTAAGGATAAAAGCACTTATTCACACGCTGGCATCTTTCTGCTTCAGCATCTTCAGTACGGAAAGTCAGAGGGATCATGCGGTCATTTACAGATTCACCACAAGGGGGCACATACAGTCAGATCTGGGGTTTGCACCTGATTCTCTGTATAACGCAGGGATTTCACAATACAGGTATGCGCCGTTTAACGTCCTCATTCGGTTCTGTGAAGCAGTAGTTTTATGACATAAATTAATTAGATGTGTATAAAACAGTCTCCCTTAATTTGGCATTTAATAGCTGTGTGGTTAATTTCTGGCATATCCTCCTACCATTTATCTTGGTCATCTGTGAGATATACTACTCACAAAAATGAGGGGATATCTCAAAATAAAAAAGAAGTGGATCCCAAAAGATCTGCTGGACAATCAGATCCTGATCTCACGATAATTGAGTTTGCATCTCATTTGCATAATCGAACAACTTTCTTTTACTTTTCATTTGGTTTTGTGATGATCTTGATAAAGTGTAGTTCTACACCCTGACTGGAGTTAAATGTAGTTGATCATCGCATCTCAAAGACGATCAAGAGAAATGAGAGACTCCCAGAGCTCAATTTCAAGTGAATTCGAAGTTTTTTTTGTTGTTTTTTGTTGATGACACCCAACTAATTCTCCCCTTCCCTCCCTCAGACACCCGTGCCTCTGCCAAGACTCAGCCTGTATAGCTGGATGGTAGATCACCACCGTAAGTTAAATGGCAAGACAGAAGTATTACTTTTTTTACTCTTGTACTCTTTTACTCTTGTCCTCTCAATTGATAACGCCATTTGAAGACCCATTTATTCCGCTATCCCCCCAGCCTTCTCTTTCTCTCTCTCTTAAATTTTTTTTAAAAAAATAATATTTACAGTTTCAGAAGTGCATTCTTGTTTAGAGTCCTGATTATTAGGAATAGATTATGTAACTGATATCTTAAAGCACTTTTTTAAGTCGCTCTGGATGAGGTGGTCTGCTAAATACTGTAAATGTAAATACAGTATCTATTTTTATATATAAATAAAAAGTTAAATATTTCTATTTTTTTGTAAACCCAAGTTATTAAAAACAGGGGGATAAAGCCTTCTGTCACCAATTCAAGAATATTGGACTCTTTTTGAGAAGAAAACTAAGTTACAAAACTAAGTTAAACTAAGTTGAACTACAGAAAGTTGTTATAAATAAAAATCAGAATGGTGTGTCTCTCAGGAGGAAAACAATGATTGCTCAAAATCAGGAATTGAAGCCAGTGAATATTTGAGTCACAGGAGACAATTTCAATCATTTCTTTTGAAAAAAATAATTAAATATCACTTACTATCAGTATCAAAATAATATTTGAGTTCCTGATTTGACCATGTAGTCAACAGGATCGTGCCATTTTATTGCATTTGTCATGTACATTGTGTGTGCATTACACCATTTTCATTTACATAGTAATCTCCCAGTACTTGTATTACAGGTTTTACAACAGTATAATTCCATTCATTCACTTTCTTATCCACTCGATCCTTTACATGGTCGCATGAGATGTGGCGCCCAACTGGCGGCACAGAGCACAAGGCAAGAACAACCCTAGACATGGCGCCAATCCATCTTCAGCCCAATAGTGTATAAAACTGTAAAACTACACTGAATGTAACTCAAATACCGCATGCATAGTTTGGGGATAACTTGAGGATAATTTTCTGCAGAAATACAGGTAGAAATCTTGTAGACTTTCATTATTCATCAAATTTATGAATACAGTTTAACCAGTGCACTTTACGGTTGTCTTAGATAGTGCTATGACCAACAGCCAATAGTTACCATCTGTGAGTAGCTTGGCATGTTCCATTTATGTCTGCATGTAATTTCTCTGGGTATGCTGTTGTAAGTTCACATACCAAAATCACTGAATGTAATGTCGTGCGATGGTTTCACACCTTCTCCATAATGTTGCCAGGATCTATTGCAGCACTTTATCACTTAGTATTCTCGGTGCCAATATGTTCTCGGTGCAAAGTGTTGCAATAATTAAGGCAACAGTAGTAGGTGCTTTACCATCCTAACTTTTGTTGGACTGTGTTGCAGGCCTGAAATGAACGAATGAGTGTATATTAAGAAATTAAATTAAGTTGACCAGATGACATGAGGGTGGTATCACCCTCACAGAGATACAGTCCAGTGTGGAGTCGCCATGTCCTCCTCGTGTCCGTGTGGGTTTACTCCGGGTGCACCAGTTTCCTCCCACAGTCCAAAGATGTGTGTTAAGTTAGTGTATCTAACGTGCCCCTAGTGTGTAAGTCTGTGTATGAGCATGTGAGTTCTGTGCCCTAAGATGGTGCCGTCTAGGATTGTTCCTGCCTCACAGTCTATACTGCCAGCTAGGTAACGGTTCTCCTGCATCCCTGTACACAAAAATACAAATGTGTTTTAGCATTTTCAGTGACTGAAATGAGCATTTCTTGATTTGAGGTTGTTTGTTTGTATATGCATACTTTTTCTTAGTTACAGTATGCATTACTTTGAAGATTGCTTGGAGATAAATAATTGTTATTGGTTTCTAAAAAGTATATGAGTATAAAGAAGGCTATGTAATACATTCTGCTATTGAGGTGAACTACTGAAATAGTGAAATGTGCATTCTTACATTTTGTATAGTCGTGTACATAATGTCTGGTGTCTGTTTTTTCATGCATGTGCAGAAGGAAGGGTTTTGCACCCAAGTATTGCTAATTTTACCTTGTGTCTACAGAGCACTTTTTGAAAAGTCACTAACCCCAGCATTGGTAAAGCAAGTCAACTGTAAATTGACTCAGCTTCAAGCAAAGAAACACTTTACTGGCTTGTCATTAAATAGCTACGAATGCAGACACTGAAAGAAATAATGCTGTTAATTAGTAGTGTCAAATAATTAAAGTATTTTTATGTAATTTATTTTACATTGAGGAAATAGGTTTTCCACACAGCCATACAAGTAGAGAATACAATTCAAAAGAGTACAGTTACTACGTTTTAATAACCCAACTAGTCAGATAATCATGTTCTTTCTCTTACCTGTCAGATTGTGGTGTCATGTTCAAAATACATGAACACAAGCATGAGAATTGAAAATAACATTCACAGAATGGCTTACCTAGTGGTCTCTCATACACGAGCACACACACACACACACACACACACACACACACACACACACACACACACACACACACACACACACACACAC
>JAUZST010098723.1:0-18685 GCA_034779995.1 Parotocinclus haroldoi
AGGACATGCAGACTCCACACAGAAAGGACCCAGGCCGCTCCACCCTGGGATTGAACCCAGGACCTTCTTGCTATGAGACAGCGCTGCTACCCATCGAGCCACCGTTCTGCCCTGTGTGTGAGATGTATTTAAATAAAATAAACACAGAAAAAGCACAGGACACAGAATGAATTTCTTGAATACTTTATTATCAACCTGTCCAGGGTATTTAAGTTTTTCTGGGTATTGATCGTATATGAAAACTATACACCAAAATTAGGTTCGCTGTACACATCCGTTAGCAAAAAAATGGCAAAGATTCTGTGTGAGCTCACAGAATCCAAAGTGCATCACCTGACTGTGTTTATTTCCACGTGTGCATATACACATTGCACCATACATAAATAATGACACTGTAAAAAGGACTCGTTATTTACAAGTAGAATGTCCTCTATATAATATGCATATATAAAACTTTATATTAAATCTAAATAGATTACATTTTGGGATTGTGATAATGTGTGTGCATGTGTGAGACATAAGTATGTGGACACTGTGTGTGTGTGTGTGTGTGTGTGTCTGTTCGCATGCTATCTGTGTTTGTTGAGCAAAATCTCCAGCCAGCAAGGACACGACGTGATGAACTGTCTTGAGTAGCACGGACCCCATCCCTTGGCGAAGCTGATCCTCACGCTGTTGGGGTCGTACGGTCCTTCCGGGTGCACATGGTGTCTGATTGGGCTAGACTTCTCGTAGTCAAACACTTTCAAGGAGTAACCTGGCATCACCCGTGTGACGGTGGGGCTGCGGCAGCAGGGGACCTCCAGGGTGGGCGAATTGACGAAAACGGGATGTTGGCTGCGGTTGTAGGCCCACACGCCGTCGTCCTCCTGGCTGAGCAGGATGCCGTGGCCGATCTTGGCACGGGCGCGCTGGACAGAGGAGCTGGCGCGCCCCTGGGTGGGCAGCAGGCCCAGGCACAGGCCAGTGCCCTGAGGTAGGTCATAGAAGATGCTGAGGGAGGAGTCGTATACAGGGTACAAGCGACCCACGCGGGTCCGGTGCTCCCAGTAAGCCACGTTGCACCAGTGAGCGCGTCCGTGCGAGGAAGGATACGTGCTGGTATCTGCAAGGGGAAAGAGAGGGAGGTATTTGGTCACGCGTTTTAAGACTAATTAAAAGCCTGGCGTAAAAACTTGCCAAAAATTGGGCCGGCGATGCGGAAGATTCACTAGTGTCTCCGAACGGAGACTGGTTTATGGTTCATTCAGATTTGCAGTAAAATGGACAGGGGCAGCATAGTATGTGTGTCGGTTGCCTCACAGCTCTAGACACACGGGTTCGAGTCCCAGCCTGTGCGTGCCTTGCTAAATGCTGTGTGGAGTTTGCATGTTCTAAGTGAGGATACAATATGGCTCGATCCTGCCTTGTGCCATGTGACGTCTCTTAATAACTCCCCCGACTCTGAACTTAATTAAGCAGGTATGATAACAATACAGTGACCAACACTGTACTGTTGCTGCACAAACAAGTATTCAGAATTGTGCAACTGTAATTGCAAACAGGTGATAAAAATGTTTGTGAACGCTTTTTAAATGTGACTGAGCTACATCCAAGCATGATAACTGGCAAACACTTTCTCTAGAACGCACTCCTTAAGCTTTACAGTCCAAGCTGGAAGAATAACACGAACCCCTGGACCGCCCCTGCTATATGAAGATTGAGGAGAGGATTATCTAGTGACAAATCCAAGTCTGACGCCAATCGACCAACAATATGTTATATTGTCATTATACCATTGGATAAACAACAAATCTAATGGTGGAATATGACTTTTGCAGGTACTGTGCACATATATGCAAACATTTGTGATTATTTAAAAACCACCAGTCGCCACTGGGCAGGACAATGTCAACACTGCAACGCGAGTATAAACAGACCGGCAGGAACTTCCTGAACTCACAAACGGTCATTTATCATGTAGCTTTGTCGTTTCTGTGTTTATTTAATCATATTTCATTCCCACTTTTCCTAGTCAGGGTTGCGGGTGCTCCGACGCCTAGCCCCTGAGACGTCAGGGCTCAGACATGAGCGTCTACTGGATGGGTCAGAAGTCTATCACAGGGCTGGGGATGAATCGGTGATCAACAACCGACCTGCCTGATACACAGCCCTTCGCAGCATGGAGGTCACATCCGAGCCGACCAAACAGGAAGGCACCGCAAGCACTTGAACCCGGGTTCCTGCAGCACTGCTCAGATATTCCAGGGTTTGCATGACACAACAAGACAATGTGCCGAAATGCAACGGCATGTATACTACACATCCTACTTCCAGTATACACAGACATGCCAACAATGTTTGCCTGCACTGTTCCGACCTTTCCAGTCGCCAGCACGCCGTTCCTCACAAGCCTGGCTTAAATGTCGCACTCAGTGGTACCTCATTTCTGCACACTTTTATAGCTCCCTCTGAATTCCATTCGGAACTGAAAAGGTAACGGTTCCCACTAAAAGGCCCAAATCTGTCATCGCTGCCTCCAACACCCCCTCACACCCCCTTTCGGCATTCCTGCAGGCCGCTCAGGGACTGCTCACCCCCTCCGAGGGTCGCCATTCAGCTCCCTGACAACTCGTGACCCCGTGACCTCCCAGCCGCCAGCCTATCAGCTCTGATTAACTGGCACACAGACTGATGGCATTATTTTGCTTCACAGGCTCCATTGAGGGGGAGGATCTAAAGGCCCGGGCCTGTGGCGCCATTCTGCTCACACTCCTGTCTCCGCAGCAGCGGAAGGAGTCCTGCTAACCAAACGAGACTAGAGAAAGTGCAGAGAGATTCACTGCAGGCTCAGAGTGTAATACGAAGAGGAAACAGTACCAGTGAGGGGTGCAAACACAGGCAGTAATTAACCCGAACATGTATGTGTGAGCTGAGGATAAAACATATGTGGGATTTTCACAAAGGATATCAAAGTTGTTGTTTTTTTCTAAATGGTAAAACAATTCAAGCTATTGTGCTATATAATCACATGAATGCCATAGTGGTGTTGTAGCAGCTGCTCTAATCAGTAAAGGTCAACATACAATTTGCATATGTTAAATAAAATTCAAATGAACAAACTGATTGGAGAAAAATCTGCATATAAAAATACTTTTAAATATATTTAATAAGCTGTTTGGTGTTTGGTGTTAAAAAAGGAGCCAACAGAAGAGGGGAAGCTATAAATGATTACAATTTTGCCAACAAAGATTGGCAATGAATCACTTTGTTCTTTCGGTCCATGTGAGTGCAGGCTGGGGCACAACTTTTCATAGATAGGATTCTCAAAGAGGGTTCTCCATGGAAAAACAGTTGGGAACCAACGGACTAGAAGGACCATGGTCCAAGCCTCACCACTGGGCCATTAACCCAAGATTGCTTGAGCTGTACATTGTAAGACTGTATCAGGTCAGAGGTGGGATTCGAACCGAGCTCAGCTGGTAGAGCACGGGTGTACTGTGCTCAGCACCAACGGTTCATATCTTTCCCTGGCCACATGGCCACAGGCATTCCTGGCTGTAGAGCTGGTTTCTGGACTGGCATAACACCAGATGGTGGTTCTGGCAGGGTCGTGCCCAATAAACTGTTCTGGACTAGAATAAGACCAGGTTGGTGTGTGCCCCTAAACCAGACCCCAGAACACTTATACATCATTGCACATATACAGTATTCATGTAATGAAATCAGTGGCTTCTTATGACATTGCATAAAAATGCAATCAATATCTTGTTGCTAAGCTGTTATGAATAAGTGTAAATAAATGTTTTATCTAACATATAGGGCTGTTCTTAGCATTGGTATAATGATCATATACTGTATAACATATTGTCACCGATAATATCCATTGTTTTAACTTGGATTCATCACTGCACAATTCGCTTTCCCTGATTTCCATTCCAAACATTGTGAGTTTTAGCAGATCTTAGGCTTTTCATCCTGTTCCCCATCTGAAAATGTGGTTCCTTCAGACTGATCGGAATGATCACCTAGGCATCCCGATGAAGCTGCCAGATGCTGCTATTGCTCACGTGCACATAGTCATCATACCACTACTAAAACAATAGTATATCTAATCCAATGGTGGCTTGAGACTTTTGGACGATATTGAACATCCATTTCGTTTTCATACCAGCACTCAACTCCTGACCCTGCCCCGACAAAACACAACTACAACTATTACAACAGGCAAAGGCCTTGATAAGTTAATAAGCAAAAGGAAGAAAACATGTTTTTTTCTGCAGTTCATGTCAAAACAATCCGTCATTTGATACGTTATAATACACAGTTCCTACCCAAAGTCACCACAGTTAGGAAAAAGCACAGATCACCAGTCACAAAGGAAATACAAAGTATGCATCACTATTCAAGAAGTTCATGGGTGGTGAGGCATGTACGCCCATCAGAAGAGGTCTGAGCTCAGCTAAGCCTAAACCAACACCCCAAATGAGAGGAGGAGGGGAGCGCAGCATTGCAGTGTGTCCCGCTGAGCCAAAAATGAGATCTCCCTCCACAGATTAGACGCCTTCCAGCGTGCAAGGCGGGAGTGAGGGATTTCAGAGGAGGGAGGAACATGCAAACGCCAAAACCAAAAGTGCTTGCAACACTGGCTTAACAATGAAAGTTATTTTTGCTATTTAGCAACAGTAAACTGGAAACAAAGTTAAACTGTGTTGGTTTTTGTGGTTTATTTCTTTATTTAAAGGTGAAAACACTTGAACTGTGTCATCTTCAACAAAAATGTGTAAGTACAGTATATTTAGTTTGTACGTACCGTTAACACATAGAAGATTTTAAACATCATTACTTGTTACTAAGTGTAGCTATCCAACTAGAGAATTTCAGCCAAACTTTTAACCGGATCAAGACGTGAAGATCAGTGGTACGTTTAAAAAGCCCTGTAAAGCACTGGAACCATAACTAGGACGTACCTCAGGTGACTGTGCCCAGTGCATTCTGGGTTAGGCTCCAGGTCCTTCCACACAACCTGACCTGATGATAAGCATGGATAAAGCTGTTTGCAAAAATTCTATAATTTTTTTTACCTGAAAAGGCTTAATATCAAGAAGGACCAGAGATAGGAGCTATGACAACTTATAGCAAACAAACACAGCTTAAAGAACAAAGGCTAATAGTCGCCAACTCAACAACGTGCCCACCTTTGGACCCAACCCCTTCACTTTGTTTCCTTCACTCTCCTGTGCCATTCAGTGCAGACGCATTCAGTTTGACCACAGAAAACAATGATTTCATAACATCCAGAAATTCTAGGCAGGAAAACTGTACTGTATCAGTCACTAATCTCACTCTCTAATTTTAAGAATTGCAAAAAGAAGCATTTTTACCTAATACCCCTTTTACTACTAACTGATTGTTTTGCACCCTCCCTGTATTTATTACATCTGTACCTCTTACTGCTGTATGTCATATTTTGTACATAGCAGGTCGTATGCTGTGTATTTTTCCTTTTTCTTTGTGCTCTCCTATGTGCTGTTTTCCAGGTCGCCACTGGAAACGAGAATTTGCTGTTAATGACTCGCCTTGTAAAATTGAAGGTTAATTAAAAGAAATAGAATAAATGTGCACCTTGTTCATGTGAGGTATCAAACATCATATTTTTAAATGATGTTCCCTTCAAAATGCAAATAAAGCACTGTCTTCTTATTTCGGGTTGCGTTCCGTATACTGAGACAAAACCCCGCAACAGCTGTGCTACTCATATTTCAAATCTTTTTGAATCCAATACATTATATGGCCATATATATTTATGATTTAAATCTTTCATTTAAGTTTGCAATGAATGCATTTTATTTAGGAATGCACCAGTTTGACTTAGGCCAGTTCCGATACCGATACATAAACTGTGTATATCAGTCGATACCTGTTATCAATCCCATTGTTCGAATTAATAAACCAAGAAGCACGTCACAAAATTTGAATGCATGGTTTGGTCCCACGGTTCTGGTTAGGTTTCTGATCCCTAATCCAGCGAATCCAATCCTAATATCAGATCGGTGCATCCCTAATGTTAGAAACGAACAAACAACGTCACTTTCAACACTTTAGTTGTGATAAATGATTCCAAAAGTATGTATTCATGACAATGTCTAATGAGTGGGTGCTCAAGTGTCCAAAAATACACATATGCCTGCAATGTGTTCTCCAGGGATAGATAGAGGAGACCCAGAACCACGACCAGAAACAAGCAGGGATGAATTTTTCACAATGAAAAAAGGGAGTCAACAAAAAAAAAAAATACATTAATATAAGTAATTCACCTAATTGTATCATTACAGTCTAGACATTGAAAGTATTTTGTTATGCCATGGAAAGTTTGAATGAACTTGAATGAAACCTGTTCCCCTCAGTTTGCGCTACTAAATTTGCACTACATTTTTTTAGAAACTTTAAACCGAAAGCTTCGGCTACCTGAGAAACGTCTTCTGACAGTATTTGTTTTGTCATATGTACATCTCAGGCATCATCTCTACATACGATATGTGATAGGAGTTAGAAGGTTGAATGAATGTAACTCGGAACATAAATCATTCGCTTCTCCGTGTCACAACTGAGAGAAATAATCTCTCTCTCACACACACTGAACACACACTCCGTCAACCAAACAAAAGCGAACAACTGTCTCTTCTACAAAACACTGGAATGAACTATTTTCCAGCAACTGATAGAGTCGTCCCTCGCCGACATCTGTAAAGAATCTCTGCGCAGACTGGCAGGATTTCATTAGTTAAATTGCGTGTTGGCCTGCGCTCAGTCAGGAAGAGAAAAAGCCACAGCGAGCCCTGTAATTTAAACCTTATTTTAAAATGCGACTGGCTGGCTGCGCCGGGGCCTGCGTTGCAAAACTCAGCAGGAAGAAACAACATGCATATAATGGAGCGAGAGCCGTGTGTGACACACCAAAAGAGGATCTCGTTCCTTGTCTTCGGACCACAAAAGGCGCTGTAATTACGCTCTGCTCCGAGACATCTCGCTGCTGCCGGGAGCAGCGAGGCCTGTACTCACAAAACTGCCCATTGTTGGTCATAATCGAATTTACAGGGAGTTGTGCCTCAAGTCTGGACGTCGGACGATGTTGAGGAATCTTTCGACTGCAGTCTTAAAGAGCGTGGCTAGAGTCGCGACAAGGACCGTCCTTAGTCGTTAACCTTCCGAACTGGAAACCGTTAGCAAATAGGTATTCTGAGGTATTTTATGCAAACAGTACTGGAAACACACACCTATACACTGGCGTGTTCCGCTCAGTCCCAGTCAGTCCATACTTCCTACTGTAGCTTCTCGATTTGATTCCACTGGTATCAGGTTCTGAGCCAAATACTTTAAGGATCTTTTAAACATGTGGTTCCACTGCATCCTCTAAACAGGACTATGCCAAAGAGGAATGTTTACAGTAATCACATCACTGTTCATCAGAGTCTCCGTCACTGCCAGCTGGAATGTTTACGTAATTCACAGAGCAGTACATGGAGTGAACTTACAGGAATGGTTCTGAGCACACGTTCTCCTGTACCTGTATGTGATTTGTTGGAACAGAGAATCATTTAAGGTGCAGACGGACATTTTAGCTAGATAAACGACTCATTCCATAACTTGTATAGTACCAGGCAGAGATGTTAATGAGTTGCACATGCAGACAGCCGAACAAGATCCCCGTTTGCAGGTCGAGCCAAGTCACTTCTGCGTCACTTAATATCAAGCAAGACCACGCTGGTTATGGGTCCTACACTATGGGATTCTCACCCTAGGTTGTCACTTGTTCACCTGGTCGCTGTATTTTTATTTCACTCAGGTTTACTTCACCTAAACACACACTAGTCACAAAAATGAGGGCATATTTCAAAATGAATATAAAGAGGATCCCATAAGAACTGCTGGACAATCTGATCCTGTTCATGCCCCATCACTGTCAGTGAGTTTTGGCACTCTTGGGTGACCATACAGTCAATGTGGGGGCACTCTCATCCAGTTTCACCCCATGAATATAATCACATACTGCTCAATCATAATCAAGTTTGGATCTCATTAGCGTAATAAAACAACTTTCTTTGACTTTTCACTCGCTTTTCTGATGTTCTTGTTTAACGAAATAAAGTTAAATGCTTCTTTTATTTTCAGATCAAATCAGTCATCATTCAGATCAAAATCAGTTTCCACTGGTGTACGTCCTGTATGTGTTTGAGTGAAGCTAGACATTTTGGTTTCACTCTATAACGATTAAAATATATAAAATGTTTAACTGCACTGACAAGAGCTGTGACTGGCAGCTGGTCAATAACAAAGAAGACGCTGTGTTTTCAGACCTTGATTAAGAATACAAAATAATAACAATACAAAGAAAACAAGTCTCCGTCTCTTCTGAGGGCGAGCATGATGGTGTGTGAGTCACGAGAGCAAGGTGAGGGTGTGAGTCAAGTCTCGAGTGTCGAGTCTCAAGTATTCAGAACCTTAGTTTAGTGCAATGCTACAACTTTTGTTCAAAGAAAATACGCTTAATGTTGCTAGACGATGCAGTGCTTTCATTTACATAATTGTGTCAAATGTATCAGTCCTTTACATTCTCTCTTACTCTTAGTACAGGAGAAACCAAACAATTGTACACATTTACAAATAAAACTATGCGTATAAGGGTTTTGCGAAACGTAATCAAATCGAATTTGTCGTTAATCACGTTTTGGAAAATAACTCACTAGGAGGATCCGAAAAGTCACTAAATGTAGCGACAAAATCTTAGCAAAAAAGTAGCTGAAGTTGTTGTCAGTTTTAAAGGAAGATCTATGAACTACAAAGGTGTGTAACCCATACTATTTAGCCAGTTGTTTTGTGTTTCTGAACTGCCCGCTCACTTTCCCAGTCTGGCTAAGTGCCAGTTTTCAGATCGGTTCAAGATGACGAATCACCTTATGGTAATAAATCAGCTGTTAACTGCAACATTCATGTTATGTGATCTGCTTCATGAGCACTCCTGAGCAGTGGCTAAGTCACACACCATCAGGCAGTAAATCAGAGACCGTGGTGTGACCCGAGACTGGAGCGGTATCATTTCTTAGGATAAACAAGGGCATCCCTAAAAGTCACTAGCTCCGCCATGAACACCCACACACCCGTCAAAAGCAGATAGATCTGGGAGCCAGTGGTTAAATTAAAAGAAAAAAAACAATAAGTGGCTAATATCTGTAGTGGTGATCCACAGAGTAAACTTCAAACACTTTGCGTTAACACACTTTACTTTGGCTGACATCCCAAACCTGATCCACATAGTCGCAAGTGTCTTGGGAACTGGGACTAATCCAAAACTGAGATTGTCTGAATCATCATAATGGGTCACCATATGTTCTTTAACAGAGTAACAATCATATTCTCTAAGGATCCTCTATAGAGTGATTTTTCAATCACGCAATATATTACATTTACTAAATGTACAGGCAGCTGGAGAAGAGATTAGAATCATTAGAATCTCTTATGATTAATAACCTAAAAGACTAGACACTAACGATTGGGTGCTCCAGTCTCTCTGATAACTAAAACTAACAAGCACTAGAACTGTTTCTAGGGACCTGAGCACAATCGGTAATGTTGGAAGAGAATGAAAACAACCCCACGCGTAAGAGCAAGGCATCTGCAAAAATCTCTAGGTGTTCATATTTCAGCAACGAGTAAACACTAGTTTTTAAGTTTAACACATTAACTCTCCATTAACACATTACCACTGTACCGCGCACCGGTATCAAACCCTAAATTAAATGTTTAGAGGATCAGGGTAGTGACCTATTGAAAAAATATGTGACAATACAATGACCAAACACACACCTAAAAGTAAAGATGCAGGAAACCTGCGTTAACATGAAAGTTCAATTACTTTTTCCATCCAGTGCACTGTGAATGATAAAATATGTTGAACTAAGAGTTCTCTCCAAGATCAAATGCTGCGACTAAAACTAAAACGTCCTAAACAATGACCAAGGTCATGATGAATCCAAAAGTAATCATTTTTATCTTTAGTGTTTCTCTTCCAGTTTAAACCTATTATGCTTAGCATAATAGTCTTGAATTTCCCTTTGGACCACATGTTCGTTTGAGTAGTAGAGATTATGCAGGTAATCTCCTTTTACTAGGTTTTATTAGGTTACCATTAGTAACTGAACATTTGGCAGAATTGGAGTTGATAAGATGAAAACGATCCCCAATCCTACCTGCATGGCATATAACCTGCCTAGAATGTACTATTGAGGTCAGCACAGAAGACCTCAATAGTAGCCATGAATTGCCCCTGCACCACCCAAGCACCATATTATAATATTCCATTATAAAGAATGGAAACAAACACTTCATGCTCTCTATTTTCATAAATCATCACATGTCTAGGAATGACAAACACATCGCTGAAGTAGGAAAGTTAAAATAACTCACCTGAGTGACCTCTGGATGTGCTGCTGGGTGAATCAGTCGCCTCCGTCTCGGTGTAAGGCAACACTGGGTGCAATGGGGGGACTATAGAAGATCAAATAATTCATATTAAACAATGCTTATGCTAAATATACACACAATATCTACAGTCATCTTCCGAACTATTGGCACCAAAGCATTGCAGATTCTCCACCATGCTTGACAGTGGGGATTTTCGGTGTAACTGTTTTTCTATTTAAATTAAACCCAATTTGGTTTTATCCCATCACAGAACATGGCTTCAGTCAAAGGTCTAGAGGTGTCCAATGAATTCGACGTTCCTGGCTTTCTGTGGGCACACTGTCAAGCAAGCGGGACACCCCGACTCTGGTTCCCTGCTGACCTGACCTGAGCTGAAATGGAACATCACACCAAGCCAACACTCGCCTAAAAGTGCCATCACCAGGACAACATCCCGGAAGCTGGTACGGAACACAGCGGTGAAACAGCTCCTGGTCTCCGAGTCAAAATGCAACCCAAACCTGAGCTCACCAGAGGTGGGATACGAACCAGAACAGTTCTGTCTGTCTGTTCCTAAGTTCTGTCTACTGGGCAAGTGATGGGCAAGCACTGCTGCTGTGCCACCGAAGAGCTGAGTTTCTTCATTAAATAGCTATTCTTATAATTATTAACCACAAATACATTTCCACTAAACTTGTTTACCTATCTTTACTGCAGGTGCTATTAATTCTGGAGCTGTCTTTGGCAGTACACAGAGGATTAGGCCCTAAAGGAGTAATTATATAGATGACTTACCCAGAGACTCCTGTGCTTGTTTGGAACAGAGCTGCAAGTAGGGAGGAGGAGGAGGCGAGTCTGGAAAGAAAAGACTTTGCATTACTGCTTGCCTTTAAACCTGAAGAGATTATTTTGAGAGTATTATTTAAGCATACTCAAGTGTTTTAGTTACGGGAAGGTTTACATGTTTTCTTTCCAATTCACAGAACCACATGTGAGAATAAGGTTAGCATGCATTGCTCAACTTTACGAGACTTGCTGTCTTTCTCACACCACAGGCCTGATGTAATCATCACTAAATAATCATCTGCCTAATATCTGACTCGATCAGTCACCAATGTGGAGGGGTTGATCCCAAAATCTCAGTCCCTCTCAAGAACTGTACAGTACACCTGAGAGAATGTAACTCACTTTTTTTTACTGTTCTCCATACGTTCAGCAGACACTTACAGACGTACCAGAAGTATTTATCCTTAGCAGACATTTTACAGACCTGATACAATTCAAGCGGTTGAAGGTTAAACACCTTTCTCAGCCTCTCTCACCACTGAGCTTCCACTGGCCTACTGATAATGATTTTTAGATATCATATTCATCATGCTTTGTTTTACATGTATCCCGAACACGTTTTCTTGTTTCCCTCTTTTTCCCACGATGTTTCTGATCGTTATCTGATCCCAAAACATGACTTATCAGAAATACTGTCAGATGCTCTAGGGCTGATCGGACACTTTTAAGGGAGGTTTGGGCTATGAAAACAGGACTGAAAATGGCATAGTGTGGATTTAAAGGAAATACGGAGTTTCTTCTTTTTGAAGAAATATGAAAATGTTAAGACCTCAGAGAAGAACTTAGGACAGGCCAAAGGAACCAGATTCAAACCTGGAGGTTAGAGTCCTTGTCTGGCTCACACCCTCAAAGTCGAGAACTGGAGAGCAACTTGATGTTGAGAGTCCTTACCAAGCCAACACCCATTTTTATTTAATAAAGAACAAGGAGAAAACCTAAATATAACTTACTTCTGTATATTTTACGTACTAAAATATGAATCTAGCTACACATTTGTGTCTGTTACTCTGTCTGTCAAACTATTCATTTACAATATCAGCAATACATGTAATTTGACCACTAGTGCCCAGACAGTGGTATAAAGATCTAAAACAACAACATCTAATAACAACTGGTGCAGGTTTATAATCATAGCGTAGAGCCATAAAAGTGCAATTCATTACTAAACTCAGTATGAAGCAAGACATGGAACTGCACAAAATCCCTCTCATCTTTCACAGTCCAAACTATTCAAAATCCTCTAAAAACTGTATCTCATGAGAACTGTTACACCCTGCCCGGGCAGCAGCACTGAGAGTCGATCTCTGAGCTATTTTTCTGAATAACACAGTTGAATGAGGAGCAAAGGAACTGAGCGTCCCAGTTGGCTAATGAATTGGGAGTTCCACTTCCTGAACAAGAGAGTGTCACAGGCCAGCTCCTCTCTGTAATTCCCAGCATGCACAAGGACCTGAAGCGGTTACGGTCTGAGACTGTGCAGATCGACATGGACGAGATACAACTTTGCCTCTAAGTACATATTCGTTTTTGTTAAGATGTCAGAAAATGTGATTAGGGCGTCCTAATTGTCTGAGAGACAAATCTGTTTTCCTTTAGTTCAGAACAAACATAGAGTGCTGAAACCTCACAGGCAGGGGCGCCAGAAGAAATACTGGACCTGCTGACAGGTTAAATCCCAAGCGCCAGAGACTTTTCATTCAGGTGAGGTCTCCTTGTGCCCCCGTCTACAAAGTGAATTTGGACTTGATTCCTGAATGAGTTACACTTTCACTTGGGTCCAGCTGCTAGGAGCTAACATCTTAGGCCTCTGACTAAATCCAAATCATCTAGAACGTGCTACTCACGGTGGGTATGCTAACCAACAACTGTGCATGTAAGAAGACCTTTGTTCCTCAAGGAGTACAAACTGATCTAGTACTGCTCACGTTCTGTCAAACATACAGTTCTTTTTTTGTAGACTCACATAAAGAACACAAAGGTACAGCGACAAGTCATGAGGTTAAAGCACATGCAAGCTAACGTAATGTTTTTTGCTTAAAAACAGAGCTAACAAGACAGAACACAGTAAGCATAATTTAATCCAAACCTAGTATGTGCTATCGATGACTGTCTGGAGCAAAAATGAAAACTGTCTGGCTGCCCAGGTAAAATTGTACTGCGAAATTTTACTGTCAAGTTTACAATTGAACAAAAATAGTTTGTAGTTCTACTTTTCGACCAAGAGTAGTCCAGTGTTTAAATGCCATTTACTGTAAAGTTTACAGGTGTGTAACAGTAAATGTAAATGTGATATAGCTAAACTGTGAAATTAAGCTGTGACAGTTTCAGTCTTGCCGTGTATTAAGCTTACAATTTAACTGCACTGCTCACTAAAATGAGGGGACATTTTATTATGGGATATTTCATTTTTATAATACGTATAATAAATTTTATAGTACACTCTATATATTATAATAATCTCTATAATAATACATTTAATTCTTATATTAAATATAGTAAATAGTACATTCACGTTCTCGTTGTGATCATTCAAGTCTGCTCATTCTATGTGTTTATTTTTATACAGGTTTTAAGGTTTGTTTACGGCATCCAAAGGCAATCGAACTAGTATTTTTGCAATTTTTGCAGTTGCAATGACTAAGCAGGCAGGATCTTAAAGCTTACAGTAAAACCATGAATATCACAGTTTAACTGTACTGGTGAACTTCAGAGACAAAGTAACCTATTCACCAAGTTTACAGTTTAACTTTACAGTTAAACAGTTAGCCGGGTTTACAACCAATTTTACAGTACATTTTTTTCATAGTAGAACTGTGAAATAACTACCTGTTCATAGTCAACAAAGTTTACAGCAATCTCACAGTATAATAATGACATGGCCAAATTACCATAATAAAATCAGAGAACTGTGTACAAAATCTGCACACTGGAAAGGTAAAGTTTATTAGTTTAAAAAGTTGTCTCTTGTTTTCTAGGATCGTTACTCACTCTTATTACAGTATATATCTTTAATATCCGTTCCTCAGATACAGGCTCAGGGTACAAGATCTGTTTTGGACAGCTCTATCATCCTTTTTAGCAATACAGGTCTTCTATTGAGTTCCACTGGTCCTCTCAAGTTCTATGGTGCTCGCCTTGCCGCTGCAACCTGGATCTCAAGCCACTTTGGGACAGTAGTCCATTGTAGAAAGTATTATAGAAATACAATATCTCTAAGCCTACATGCATATAACACAAGCCATACATGTTCTATAATATTACTGTCACAGAAAAAGCCTTTGTAATATGATATTTCCGTATCCTCAATCACCCTGTGTGCACCCAAACAAACTGCCAGAATAGTTCTGATAACGTTATTCTATACGCCTAACTACTAGCACTGCTCATCAGACACGTAAAATTACACAGAGCCTCAAATGCAACGCCTCACCTGGTCCACACAGGCGGCTGTAATGATAGGGGTTGCAGCATGGCGCCTCTCCACTGGGCGCCCTGAAGTTCTGGTACTGACACAGCGCCTTGAGTGAAGATGCAAGCTTCAGATCCGGCCAGCGAAAAAACCTACACAGCAGGTACTGAGGAGAAGCAACATGGCCGCTGATATGTAGCTCGGCCTGCGGTGCCAGGACGCAACCCCCCGGCACTGCGCCTTTGGACTCCACCGCGTCCAACAAGACACCCAGTGGTTTGTGTCTGAGCTCCTTCAGGAGCGCATGGGTGCACCTATCGAGTTCTTGCTCCAACAAATCTCCAGGCTCGTGTGCGCCTACGTCTCGGTTGCAAGGATCAGAATCTTGCCTATGAAGGTCTCCGAACCAGCAGCATGTCACTGTCCTGCTGTCGCCATCCTCTGAAGGATGGACTCGACGCTGATCCTGAACGCACATGTCCTCCTGGTCTAAAACAATCCGTGATTCCACGCCTTCCCCCAAAGTCAAGGTGTCGTTGGCTCCTGCGGAGGTTCGCGCTGGCGTACCCTCCGATTCGGAGATCTGCTCCGGATCTTCTCCGATGTTGGAGCCTCCTCCATCGGCCTCTCCGTCTGCAATCAAACGGCTTCTCCAGAGTCGCCGAACCAGAGCGCCGCGTCTCGTCCTGAACATACGACACCGTTCTCATGCGCGCTTTTCCCTACGTCTGCTCCTGGTCCAGATAAAGTTGGTGCTCGTTGTCCGACATCAAGGCTTTTTGGAGAAGCCTACACGCAGAGCCGAGGGCGCATTTTTCCTGCCCGGAGCGCAACATTAGACTCTGAGATCGTGGCAGATCTGTAGCGAAGTGGCGGTGCTGTCACACGGGTCCCACAGAAACGGCGCAGAGTCCCATAACATGAACATTAGAAAAAGAAAAGTTTAGGGTTTTATTGGCTTGCTTAGAGGCACGCAGTCCTCCGCATTCTTACGCAGCACTCCATTTGCCCTGCATGGTGCATTTTTCGGATCAGAACAGCAAACCGTGAGATCAGAGCTGTTTTTGGAACCGTCCGAGCGCATCAATGGAGCAGCAACTCTGCAGCAAATGCCAAATTAATCCGATTTGGAATAAGATCCCGATCCGTGGAGCAAAATTCCACACCGAAATCTGCTTTTGCGCACCTCAAAACACATCCATTCCGCCCGCGCGCTCTACAGCGTGCCCTTTAAATCCTTTCGCTCCGAGACCAACGGGATCCTACGATTGTTCCTTACGCCGTTCCTCTCTTTCTTCTTAACGCGCGCACACGCACACACACGCACGCGCACACACACACACACACACACACACACACACACACACACACACACACAAGCGGGGCCCCCCGAAGGAGCGCACGGAGCCATTGGCCCGTTCAGATCACGTGCCCGTCTAGACTCGGTGGCGGCTGCGGGGCGCGCGGGGTGCTGCGCAGGCGCGGTGTCGGGTTTCTTCAGCCTTAAAGAAGCCACGCAGCAAACAGTTTCAGCTCCTAAAGCGCCGTTCCCTCAACCTTTCTATCGACCAATGGACCTAACGCGTGTCGCGTGTCGCATGTTTTAATGCATTGTATAGCAATTAGGAGCTTGATGAAGAGGGGTGCGGGCTGGTCCTGGGTGAAAAGGCATGCTATGTAAAAAATTCTGGGAGCACAGATACAAATAAAAGTGAAGTATACATGCTATAAACTTGTTGTAAGGCTCGATTCATCATCACTAACCACTTCATCCTGTTCAGTATTGTGAAGGACCCAGGGGAAGAAATATTCCATGGACATAGCATCAGTCCATCCCAGAGTCAGTCCATCACACAGCGCTAGGGTCACCACCTGACAAGTTTTCATGTGGTGGAAAGAAATCTGTATGGGCGTTGGAACATGCCAAACAACCCAGAAATGGACAGAGATCAAACCAAACAGGAGCTATGCACCACCACTTAGTGCTGCACAACTACAACAGTACTGGCAAGGGAGATCTTATCTTATCGAAAATTATAGAAGTGCAACATTTTAGGATGCCAGAATGCATTTCATTGTTAATTAACTACGAACCCATGTAAACACACAAGTAGAGCTGCAGTTAGTTATGTTACGTAATAATACTTCTCACTCTTTTATATTTGTAAACTGTAAATTTTGGTGGCACGACTGTGCAATGGTTAGCACGGTCACCTCACAGCTCTGAGCTTCCGGGTTCGGTCCTGACACCTGTGTGGAGTTTGCATGTCTGGGTTTACTCTGTGTGCTCTGGTTTCCTCCCACATCCCAAAGACATGCATATTAGGTTCATTAATGCTAGGTAAATTGGCAATGTTAAAGTGCCCTTAGTGTGTGAGTGTATGTGTACAGTTGGCTTTGTACCATGCCTAGAGTGGTCCCTGCCTTGTACCCTGTGCTGCCACATAAACTTTCCCACAACCCTGAAATGTGAGATATTATTGATTCCTGATTTGCTTTGAGAGATAAATCAAAATGATGTTTACAAAACCACAAAACCAGTTAGTCTACTGGCCGTGTCTTTTTAACACATACTAGTTTGTTCCAAAGACTTCCGAAGACGCACAAGTTTCAGTGAGGGTCTATTAGGCCTGCATGGAGGATTTTTGCTGCGCTGTTCACTGGGGGAATTTGAGCTTAGTTGAATGAGCATCACAATACTGCAGGCAGATGTTTGATTCACTAATGCACAAAAAAATTTACGTATGCTATAAACATGTTGGTAAACATTTCATTCCTGCATTTTAATAAAAAAAGAATGGAAGCCGAGTGTTCTGTGCAGTTTGAATACCATATCAGGCCAACCTATTTTTGGGTTTGTGCATCCTGTGTAATCCATCAATTGGTAACTTATACATGCGACACAAGTGATTAAAATGAAAAATAATTGCTCTACAGTGTAAAGATTCAACCCATAAAGAGGCTACAGGTCTGGATCTGGTTTCTATTTATTGCGTTGTGAATAGCTTCCCAACCTGTTACGTTTCTCATTTTAAGAAATATAACATATTAGTGTTCAAATAAATAGATTTTGCATTGTATAAGGTTTTCTCTCATAACTTTTTACGTAGAGTTCAGGCTGAAGATTCGCTACACTGCTGACCTTGCTGCAACCAACAGAAAGTAACATTATTTTAATTCCTTTGTTTATTACATTCCTTTTTCACTTAAAATGACCAGCTTTAGTAATGTTAGCAGTAGTTCAACGAGACTAACAAACCCCATGAATGGGTTAAATCTCCCTGTGGAGTCAGGGAAAGAAAACACAGCCCATAATACACTGACTTGTTCACAGTAACTATAGTTCTGCAGAGAAGGTCTCCAATTAGTGCTTTAGACATTGAGAAGGTTTTTTTTCAGAAGGATAGAGCTTAATAGCCATTTGGCCCACCCTTTAAAACACTTCAGTAGGCAGCAGGCAGACGTGCCCGTGTGCTATTAAATGGATGAAATCATCAGGGTGTAAATCACGGCCTAACTCCTGTAGACCTATTCTTAGGCCAAAGCTTTGATCATCCTGACAGACAGAACTTTGTGTCAGACTTTTTTACAGGGTGTGTACTTGAGGGCTTCGTGATCCTGCCTTAACTGGCTGCTTTTGTCTCATACAGAGTAAGGATTAGTGCTTATATGTATTAATTTCTTTCTCTCTCTCTCTCTCTCTCTCTCTCTCTCTCTCTCTCTCTCTCTCTCATTCTGTCTGTCTTACTTGTTTTTTACTGGCTGAACAGCTCTATCATTTGGGATAATAAGACATGCATGTGTGCACATGCTGAAAGAAGAAAGTCAATTTTGTACCTTTACTGTTAAATAAGCATACTCTCAGTCACAGTTCAGTTCACAGTAAAATATAACAAACCAGACCTGACTGCAGTATATATATATATATATATATAGATAGATAGATAGATAGATAGATAGATAGATAGATAGATAGATAGATAGATAGAT